>RJWM01017781.1:0-42313 GCA_004363535.1 Dasyprocta punctata | reverse complement strand
TGTGAAGACAAATAACTACTTTTAAGAGCTATGAGGACATTGGCAATAGCTTTTCTAAAATGGGTCAAAAAATGGGGCATTGAGAAAGGACATAAAGTAAAAGAAAACAAAAATGATTAAAGGTTCGGTGTTGGTCAATTTGAAAGAATACAGGAACCACTAACAGAAATGTTGCAAAAATACAGGAAGGGTAAGAAATTTGAGAAGAGAACTGATTACTAGGCTTTTGCAAATGTTAGGTTTGATTTAAACTCTGGAGGTCATCCAAGTATAAAGGTCAGTAAAGCAGTTATTCATATGTAACTGTCAGAGGACAGATTTGGACAAGAGATAGTGATCTGTTAAAAGCACATAGAAAGTTTAGCTGTCATTAGAAGAGTAAATTGCTAAGGCAGAGATTGTCAAGAAAAAAAAAAACAAGTTAATGTAAGGGTATCAGAGAGGAACTGAGAAGAAAGAAAGTTCCAAATACAGAACTTTTAGAAAAATCAACATTAAGAGTTCAGAATGAAGACGAAAACATAAAGGACATTTTATTAAATAAAAACAAGACAGGATAGCTAGAATTTGAAGTATCCAGAGGTGTCAAATACTACAGAGATACACCTCCAAGTTAACTGAATGACTTCCATAAGGTCTAAATATTAAGAGGTCACTGATTACCAAAAGGTATTGGCTTCAATAGATGAATGAAACACAATAGTGGAAGAAGTAGAAGACATAGCTCATTACATTCAATTTCATGGCATTCATAGACAAAAATATAAGTAAAACAAGAAAGAAACATTGGGACTCTGAATTTGAATATCTAGATAAGTTTCTGTTTCCAACCAGTTATAAGTTTCAACCATCTACAAGTTCCACAGTTATGCAATCACTTATCCTGTTTTGCTATCCCTGGATTATCCTGTTAAATGTGTACATGAGGTTTGGAATGACTCATAGGGATTTTATTATAATATATTTATCAAATTATTTACCTGTTGCATAAAAATGGTTGCATGTATAAATTAAGGTGACATAAGATAGAATTGATATAAGAATTAATATACATGCATGCATTGTAATGATTGAACATTATATGGGCATAAAGTTGTCAAAAGAAAGGGAAATGGTGCAACATGATTTGACTGAGGAAATTTTTTTCTGAATGCATGCAATTTAATTTAACATGTTTTTAATAGCAACAGAAATCCAATAGAGTTAGTAGTGAAGATTATATGAAAGACAAGAGATTATTGAAAAAATAACCAATAATAACAATTGGTGGTGTAGAAATAGAATTAGAAGAAGAAAGAAAAACTTATACTTACTGGAAGTCTTCAAAAAAGGGCAAATAAACCCTTTGGAATCTTGTAGTAAAGTAGAAATTAATGTGTTTTGTTCAACAAATATTTGAATATTTACTATGGAATGACCATAGTAAATTGAGCTATGTAATAGGGATATAGTGTTAAAAATACAAGTTTCTTGTTCTCTTGATGTTTCATTCATGGTGCCTTGATATACAGATACATAGATAGATATAGATATATAGATATACATATACATATATGTATACATATAATTGCTTTTCTTTCAACACATTACATGTGATCCCACTTCCTGGCCTCTGTGCTTTCTCATGAGAAACAGGTTAACCTCATAGTAGATCCCTTGTTTGAGACCATTCAAATCTTTTTATCTTTGATTTTGATGGTGTGGTTGTAGTATATATCCTCATGTATCTCTCTGAGTTTATCTTATTTGAAGTTTATAGAGCTTCACAGATGTGTAGACGCATGCATTTCTTTAAATTTTTCATGTTCTAAGCAATTCTTCATTCTTTCTGGTTTTTATTCGTTTTACTTCTGACACTCCAATAACACACTTGGTAAAATTGGTGGTTACTTTGTTAATGAAAAACAATTATATTTTCTTCATACTTTTTATTCCCTATATGTCTATTAGGTTAATTTTAATTCATTCATCTCAAATGACTGCTTTTTTCTTCATCCATCACAGTATTGTTGATGTTGAACTCCTATAGAGAACTTTTCCTGCTAGTTATTAAAGCTTTAAACAAAAGAATTATTTTCTCTTTTTTATAGTTTCTATGTCTTTATTAATGTTCTCTATATGTTTGGAAATCACTTGCTTGCATTTAGCTATTTGAATATAATTTTATACAGTTGTCTAAAATCTTTTTCTAGTAAGTCAAACATCTAAAGTTTCTTTGGGATAGTTTTTGTCAATTTCTTTGTTTTTCTTTTTTCTTTTGTCTTATAAAAAAAGTGATGGTCATTTGTGTGGCTTTGTTGTTCAGCATATCTCATAATTTTGTTTATAAATCGAATTGGAAATATTGTGGTTTTTTTTAATGCAGTAACTCAGAAAACAACTTTTTGCCCTTCCCACTGTTCAGTAACTTTTAAAAACTATTTTTGTCATATGTGGCAATTGAAGCCTTCATTCCATTACCTAGATGATAAGCTGATAAGTGGACAGAAATTTCCTTAAATGCCAAAATTTAGCATCTGTCTTGGTTACTTTTCTGGTGATCCTGGAACAAAACACCTGACACTCAAAATTAAGGAAGGAAAGGTTAATTTCATTCACAGTTTGCAAAGGTTTCATTTCATAATCAGCTGGCTCCAAGGCAGGGTGGCACGGCACAGGAGAAACAGTTCAAGGTGGCAGGAGACAGCAAAAGCAGCAAGAGCAAGAGAGAGAAAATGAGTTTCCTTTTCTCTCTTACATTGTAAGCAGTCTACCCCTGCCTGGATAGTGTGACACTTGCACCATCTCCGTGCCCTCCTTTTGCACAGGATGAGGATATTTACAAATTGAGGACCTTGGCCCCCTGCTGAGTCACTTAAACTTCTGAACGTCTCAAGTTGACACACTGAATCAACCATTACATCTTTCTTCATTAAGCATTCTTCTGGTTAGTGTTAATTTTCTATAAGAATCTGGAATTCTTAAATGTTTATTCCAATCTTCTTCACTGGGCTGGATCAGTGGAGAGGTGGCTCTTTGTAGCTCCATACTCTACCTCCCTCAGTAATATCACTCCTTCTTTCCTAGGAAACAATGTTCTCTCTCTCTGTCTCTCTGTCTCTGTCTCTGTCCCTGTCTCTCTCTCTTTCTCTCTCTCTCTTTCCTTCCCCCCCTCAGGGGATTTCTGCAGCAAAGGGGCTTACTCTTTGAAGAGCTCACAGAAAGTGTACATATTGTTTATAATGTGGAAAATCTATTTTTATAAAATGAGAGAGGATTCCATTAATTAAACCTCTAAACTAAAGCTCTAAATATAAACTCTGGAACTCATGATACAATTATATTTTATCGTTGTATTTATGACATGAATACTATGTAAAGATACCTTAGCCCATCAACTGTTCTAGATGCCTACAAAGATATAAAATCCAATTAGTGATATATCTAGCTCTGTATCTATGTATTTGAAACTGATGATCATAATCTGACTGCCAATAGGCAGTAGGCAGCCAAAAGGCATTTTGTTCTGCTTGTGTTTTGTGATCGCCATGTCTGTTTTTGTTTTTGTTTTTCAATATATAGCACTTTAGTTATTTGAGCACTTTTGTTTGGGTCATGTGTTCTTAATGCCACTACGTTTAGTAATGTTCTTTACTACCTGACATTCATTTGCATATTTATTATTTTTTCATGGCCCTTGCAGGTGGCTCGATTTATAACCATTGATCTCTATGGTATGTCCTATATTGGTGTAAAAGAACAGAGAAATTTCTTGTCTTCTTTTTAGGAGATCAAATATTACCAGCATTTTTAAATGAAATGTTTTAGCACTGAACTACTTCATATCTGACATTTTTCTTTTGCTGCATTCATGTGCAAAGTATCAATTTCCTAATTCCAGTCATGCTTTCTGCCTTCTCTGGATTTAAAAAAGAGCAGATAGAAATGCAATAGATATTCATTATGCTGGAATCTATGTGCATGGATATTACTTCTAACAGTTTGAATAAACTCTCGTGGTATTTACATCTGGATTTATAAACATGAAGATGCTGTAGCAAGACCATAGATTCATAATTGTCAAAATATCTGTAGGCCAATTATCTATATATAAAAATACATTTCACAAATAAACCATAAAATTCGGAAATTGATCAGTCACTGTGTATTGAGTGTGTCCTCTGTGCTTTGTTATGCAAGTAGCTTACAGCTGCAGCACTATTGACTGATAGAGATCAAGGCACAATCAATATAGCTAGGGTAATAATTTATCAGTCATAAAATCTGACTGGAACACACAAATAGAGGTTTGCGCTAATCCCACAAAGAGACACACATATGTCAATTCCATGAGGACATGCCTTTTATAGAAATCATTTAATTAAGAGACATGGAATTTCCTTCACATTATCAGATTGTTTAGATAAATGCACTAAAGCTATCATAATGCAATATGCATTGTATGTATGTTAAACTCTATTAGAATGTTTTTCTATGCTTCTACTTAAATCAATTAAATTTTAAAAGTTTCTATTTTTCTCTTCATTGCAACTGTTTCTGTTTTGGAACCTTGTAACATAAACTTAGATAAAGCATCTATAAGTTAGCAAAACTAGATATCAGCAGAGCAGAGGAAAACAGGACATAAGAAAATATATTGAAGAAACAGAACAAAATGATTCCTGCATTTTATCCTCATTCATAACCCCACTGCGAAGACCACCAACTGGCTTTCCAGAGTGTCTTATAGAACTCTGAGCTGCCACCAACCACAGCTTGACCTTAACCTAAAATCTTTTGGTTTAGTAGGTGGAAGAGCAGAGAGATAATGAGAGACCAGCAAGTTCAGAGAAATCACTGTTGCTATAACAGTGCAAAACTGGTGTTCAGAAAATTCTCTTTAGACAGCTTTCACAAAGAGCACACATCACATCTTTGATCATTTCATTTTTCTTCTGTACAGACTAAGCAAGGTAAAGAAAAGATCTGCACAGAGGCACTAGTGGCTGTTCACACTGTTCTCTCATTCATCCAGTCTGCTCTTTATGAAATAGCTGGAACTGTGTAAGGTTGATAGAATAAGCAAAAAACGTTCTCATCAAATAAAAATCACAGAATAAATTTGCCTTCTTGTAACACATTTGGAATAAAATATGTAATATCCATTTTAACTTTAGGTGTTTTAAATATACAAATAACAGAAGAAAATGAACTTTCCATTATTCAAGAGAAGTGTTTTATTTGTATGCCTTCCCTTTTTAGAATATATACTTGAAAATGGACTTTGGTTTACTTCCAAAATATTAATACAGAGAATGTTTAGAATATTTTGGAAATATTTGTATTATTATTTGAGATTCAGGATTGCCTATGGACATATAATGTAGAGAATGTCTAACATCAGTTATGCTGCTTTCTTTTTTTTTTTTAAGACTTTTTTTTCTTTAAGACTTAGAACACTTTAGTGGACTGTTCCAACTACGTAAATTGACATTCAGAGTCTGGTGATATTTAAAATATCATGTATATGCAGCAAGAATTTGTTAGTTAAGATCCAACCAAAAGTGTCAGGGATTGAAAAAAATTGATAAAAGAACATTTGTGACATGTCCTAAGTGAATTAAGATAAAGAAAAAATAAACAAAAGGACAAG
This sequence comes from Dasyprocta punctata, assembly GCA_004363535.1. Classification (NCBI taxonomy): domain Eukaryota; kingdom Metazoa; phylum Chordata; class Mammalia; order Rodentia; family Dasyproctidae; genus Dasyprocta; species Dasyprocta punctata. Next base: position 36,681 of record RJWM01017781.1, on the reverse strand, counting down.
GAGCGATGATAGTAGCATGGAATTTTGTCCACATTCTGAAACCATGAAATAGTCTTCTATTTTCAAAAATGCATCCTATCAAATAGCGCTGTAAGTATTATCTTAATGGTTTTCTGCAACCACAGGAATAGCAATGGATTACTAACTTGGATTAGATTTCTTAGTAGACATAGCAAGCTAGGACTTGGCAGAAAATCAGTAGTATTACCCAGTGCATTAAGAATCATGTGAGATGCTAATTGGGGTACTCTCAGAAACACCTTCAGAAATTGTTCAGCAGGCTAAATCCTATCTAAAGAAAGAGTTCTATTCCAATAGATTTGAAAGCTAAAATGACCATTCCATTCATACCAACAGTGGCGCTGGGAAAATTAGATATCCCTGTTTTAATATATATAACTGATATTACAAAAATGTGGCTTTATTTCTACTGCAATTAATTCTTAAATAAGGGGCTATATGTAAGTGCAAGGACTCTTTAATGGACCTGGGCCATTACTCTTACAATGGGCACATCCAACCCCTCTTGGACTTCATTTCTTCCTCAATGTTCAATGCTTAACGGTCTCATTTTCTTTAATTATACTTTTATCTGGAGAGGTTTTACTTATTTTTTAAGGTTTTTTTTTACTTTAATCTTATCAAAATCTTATGCTGTCCACAAGGGATCTTCTCTTTGCAACAATCTTTATTTAATCTTACCACAGCTAGATAAATATGTAACACTTTATCTATTTTTTCTATTCAGTACAGTGGTATTAAGTATATTCACATTCTTGCAAAACCATTGCCACTATCAGCTTCCAGAACCTTTTCTTCTTGGCAAACTGAAAATATGTACTTATGAAAAAGTAATTTCTCAGTCTCTGAAAACTACCATTCTATCTTCTATCATTCTGCTATTGACTAGTCTATGCACCTCAGATGAATGGAATCATAACAGTTTCATTTTGTGTCTGGTCAATTTCACTTAGCCTAATATCTTCACAGTACAACCATGTCAGAGAAGTATGTATCATTTGGAATCTCATTTCTTTTTAAAGAAAATAATGTTTAATTGTATAGCATTAGTCACTTTCCCATCACTGGGACAAAGAAGTCAACATACAACTTAGAGGATTACATGTTTATTTTCAGCTCGTGGTTTCAGTCCATGGCTGGCTCTCTCTAAGAGAGAAACAGGGTGGTAAAGGGGCATGGCTGAGATAAAAGAGTTCAAAGCATGGCAGCAAGGAGGCAGAGAGGGGAGGAAGGAGCCTGGAATAAGAATATATCCTTACAGGTTGAGTTCTGTGACCCACTGCAAACCAGCTCCTCCACTTCACAGAGCACACAGCTACCAAATTCACTGAATGAACCCAGTGATGAGTATAGTACCCCTATGATCAAAGCACTTTCCACACATTTGAGACTTTGGAGGAACATTTTTGATCTATACTGTAACATAAATACGTACCAGATTTTCTCTATCCATTCATTCATTAATAGACATTAGGCCTGTCTCTTCTACTTGTTTTTTGTGAATAATGCTGTCATAAGCATTTACGGACATATGTCTATTGGAATCTGTGCTTTCAATTCTTTGGGCTATGTTTCCTGAAATGAAATTGCTGCTGTAAATGATGACTATTGTCGCACTGTTTTTTCACCATTGTTACACAATTTTATATTTCCAACAGCGATTCACAAGGATTCGATTTTCTCCACATTCTCATTGACATTTGTAATTTTATAGCTATTTGGAATTTTGTTTTCAAATAATGTCCACTCCAATGAGTGTGAAATGGTGTTCTACTGTGGTTTTGAATTGCATTTCCCTAATTATTTGTTATAGTGAGCATCTTTGCATGGGCTCACTGACCACTTGTATATTCTCTTGAAAGAAATGTCTGTTCAATTATTTTGACAAATTTTAACTGCATTTTTTGTAGCTGTTATTGCTGCTGTTAAATTGTGTGAGTTTGTATATATAGTGGACATTAACACCTTATCAGATATACTATTGGTTTGATTGGGAATTTTTTTATTCCATGGATTTTCTTTCTCTATTGGTAGTGTTTGAATGTTTAGTTTTGATGATGTCCCATTTAACTATACTTTTCTTCTGTTTTCTATGTGTTGGTACCATATGCAAGATAACATGGCTAAATGTAATGTGGCGTTTGAAAGTTTTCCCCACTAATTTCTTCTGAATATTTCAGTTTTAGCTCTCATATTTATCCTTTTGTTCCACTTTGAATATGATGTCAGTACTTGTTTTTTTTACATGCAAACATTCAGTTTTCTAAGAGTCACTTGCTTAAAAGCTTCCCTAAAAGGTGCTTTTTTCCCACCCTTTTTAAACTTTTTTAAATTGGTATATTGTAGCTGCACATAGTGATCACATTCATCATGGGGAATCTGGACCTATACAAAATATATCTTGATTATTCTTTTTAAAAAATAGACTCAAAGATAGTACATAGACTTCAAAGTTCATTTTATTGTTAATTATTTGTAAATCGCAAATTAGATAAATGTATATATTATAATTATTGCAGTTTATTTGTACTGAAATTAGCACCTACTGAAGAATATTTTTATAGCTCAGAATCTTGTCTTTGTGTGATTTCAGGCTTATGTCAGCACAGTAGCATACTTGAGAAGCACATACATATGACTCTAAAAATGAAACATAATACAGACCTTTAATGATGGTTTATTGTAGAAGTGAAGGAGAGGATAACATGTAGAGAAATTCCATAACAGTAAGAAGGGAGACTTTTTCTGTACTAAATTCGATTGCTCACAATATCTGATCCTCTAATTAGTAAATTTCACTCCACACATTCTTATTCTTTAACACTCCCCAACACATACCATGCTGACTGTCTTTCCTATTGACCCTTCTTCTCTCAGTTTCTGTTCAGGGTAACTCCATATACTGTTTTGAACAATTCAGACTCTTCTGTAGAGTTTCCTCATTTGTTTCCCTTTCTATATTTCCCTCAACTAAACAAAGAATTTTACATTTGATCATTTTTACAAGAAAAGAATAAATAGTAGGGTATGAAAATACAAGTGATAACCAATAAGCTGTTAAATAAATATTGTTGTGACCAATAACATACACACAAGTTGTATTCATCATAATTGAATAATGATAAATTGCAGTACAGACTCAACTCTTAAAGAAACAAAGCATTATTATTTTTGAAGCTCTATAGGTCCCAATTTTAGTTACATCCCTTACGCTTCCTGAAAAGTTACCCACTATGAGGAGTCTGTGCATAACATCCTCTCTTCTTTATTGTTTGTACCACCTGTATATTCTAAAGACTGTATGATCCTATGTCACATAGTAGGCAGAATAATTTCCAAATCTACTCAAAATGTGCTAAGATAAAGGAAGTGAAAGCTCTTATACACCACAAGATAATTTACAAAGTATTATCTTATAAATGAAATGTGCATAATCTAGAGGCAAGTGGTTTCCCTCATAAAATGCTCATATAACAAAGCCCCAATTTCATAAGAAATATTACAAAGAGTCAATAAATGCACTCACATCAAATTACAAAGAGTTGCACAGCAAAGGAAACCACCAACAAAGGGAAGAGATAACCCACAGAATGGGAAAAATTTTGCAAGCTACTCCTCAGATAGTAAACTAATATATAAGTGGACTGGAATATATAGAACACAAAAATTAGACCCCCTCAAATTTAAAGACCTATCCATAAAATGGGCATCCGAAATGAACAGACATTTCTCAAGTGAAGAAGTACAAACAGGAAATAAATACGTGAAAAAATGTTCAACATCATTGGTAATTCAAGAAATTAAAACAAGAGTGGGACAGTCCAGAAAGAATGACTGTCATCAATAAATCAATCAATAACAAATACTGAAGAGGCTACCAGAAAAAATGAACCCTTCTCCATTGTTGGTGTGAGTGTAAATTGGTACAATCACTATGGAAATCATCATGGAGCCTCCTCACATAACTAAAGCTAGAAGTTCTATTTAACCCAGCTATTCCTCTTCTAGGAATCTTCCCAGAAGAATTAAAGTCATCATGTCACAGTGATACATTCATACCCATGTTTATAGCAGCACAATTTATAAAAGTTAAATCTTGGAAACAGCCAATATGCCCATCACCAGACGAATGGATGAAGAGAATGTGACATTTATATAAAATGGAATGCAACTCTGCCATAAGGAAGGATAAGGTTGAGACATTTTTAGGTGAACTGATGCATCTTGAGACCATAATTTTAAGTGAAATAAATCAGACTCCGAAGTCCAAATATTGCATTGTTTCTCTTTTCTGAGAAATGCACAGTGTAAATAAGGAAGAAAAAAGAGGATAGATATTGAAAAGTGGGAGGAATTTATTCAAATGGGAAGAGGAACAAGGGGGAAGGAAAGGAAAATAGATTTTTTACAAAAGGAGAATTGAAAGGAAGAAATGGAAACAGAGTTTTGCAAATTGGGAGGGGAAGAAGGGTTGAAGGGAAGAGAAGGGAATGGGAAAAAATAAATAAGATATATTATATATGGTTACAAATTTCCTATGAAGAATTTGAACATTAGGTATGGTAAACATGTACAAATAAAAAAATATATTTCACTAAACAGCTTACATGGATAAGCACTTGGGCAGTGCCTTTGTTTACATGCTGATTGTCTCAAGCATTGCTCTGGCAGGTGTCATTTCAACCAGCTGGCTTTTGTTTGTATGAGGTACATGTGGATGTCTGTTTACTTGTTTTGTCCATTTTTGCACACTTTTTAAATTTAAATGTATTCACCTTTGATTGTTTTTTTCTGGTAAAATCTAATAATAAGTTCTAGTTATTTTCTTTTACTGATTTGTGTTTATTTGTGAAAAATAACCTATAATTTTGTGCTACAGTCTATAAAAACTCTTACTGTAAATACATCAGATATAATTCTGTACTTCTCTAGAACTCAGTAATGTTCTTTTACAATACAAAATGGACAGTTTGGGGCACTGAGACTGAATAGGAAGGAAATACCAAAAGATCGGCAAAAAGATGGACAAATAAATAAATTAAAAAAAAAAAGCCCGAGAAGGAAACAAATGCTAGCATATCAGAGAGGAAAAGTCTCTTTTATAAAGTGGAAAGACAAAAAAGGCATCTCCTTATTGTCAGCTATTCATAATACAGAAATTACACAACTTTAGGGCCCGGAGATTTAGGTCAGCGGCATAAGCACCTACCTGGCAAATGCAAGGTCCTGAGTTCCATCCCTGGGACTGAAAAAAAAAAAAAAAAAAAAAAAGAAAGAAAGAAAGGAAGGAAGGAAGATTATAGAACTTGGAAGAAGAAATGAAACTAAAAACATACCACTAGTGGTTAATGATTATAATGATTCCATGGATTGTGTTAACAGAGTTGAAAAACAGCTAACAAACTATCCTGTAAGCAAAAAGTGAGGGAAAACAATATTATAAAATATCTATGCACCTTCTGGACCAAACAAAATGGAACTCATTTGTTTTTTATTCAAAACAAAAGGGTTCAAAAATCATTTACAATTTAGATTTGGTCTAATAGACCAAATAATTGAAAAATATGGAGTAGTGAAAAGCCAACCAGAATGTCCATAATCAATGTCTTCCCTATTACGTTTAGTGCGTAGACATTTTATTGAACTTATACTACTCACACACACACACACACACACACACACAAAAACCCACAAGTCCAATACAACAGTGTAAAAGGTATTGTTCAAATAAAGACAATTATGCAAAAAGAAATCAGAAAGGGACAAGATACTGTAACAGAACCCCACCCCAGCCAATATACTTCTGTTGCCCAGCTAACAGTTCCAGTAATAGCTCCTGTTACTTCCGTCTCCTAGAAACTGCTAGTTCATATGATTCATAGTATAAGAACAAATAAATAACTGCCTATTAGGATCAAGGCCTGATATTTTAAGGAGTATCCCAATAAGTGCCTGTCATTGTAAAATAAATCTACCTCCAAATCCTGGTTGTTGTTACGGTGTTTCTGGTAGCCATTGCAATACTACTGTCCAGACTGTAGTATTGCATTATGTGTTGAATGCTTTAAAACATACCATACACAGAAAAATTGTTGAATGAATTTGATAAAATTGTCATTTCTATATTTTCTGTTATATTATCTAATAAAGTTAATGACAAAATATTCAATTTTTGGTTAACCTATTTTTAAATAATTGGCCTCATATGTGGTTAAAAAAATTCTCGCATATATGCACCAGAAGTCCTGTACTAGAATGTTCAAAGCACCATCATTGGTAATGTAAAAAATATTAGAAACAACCCAAATATTCAGCAGCATAGCAGTGCAACGAAAAAGACAAATTTTAACTTAAAGTATCAAAATCAATACTTCTCTATTATTTAGTGTTGTATGAAATGTAAATTATTTTACAAAGTATATACTATAACATTTTATTCTATCTAATATGAATTGTAAAAATTCCATTGCCAAATCATGATGGTAGACACTCCTGGTGCTCAATGACACCTGGTCATCCTCTTTCCACTAAGGTCATGAAGACTGCATTTTCTTGCTCTCTTAAAATCAGGTGAAGTCATCTAATTGATTCCAGCCCACAATAAAAAATTTTAGATCTAGGTCTGAAAGTGCAGATGTGATATTCTTGACTTTCTCTTTCACATTTACTGCAATTTAATGGATCACATATTCCAGAGGTTCATCTTCAAGTGGGTGAAACCTCTATGACTAGCACCAGAGTAAATGTGGTGTAGATTGCCTACTGACCTAACAAGATGTGTCACTTTCATAAGAAAAAAAAAACTTTGTTATCCTAAGATACAAATATGTAGGGGTTGTTTATTATTGCATCAATTACTGCACCAAACCACTGCAGCTGGCATATTATTCTCCATGCATTGTTCCAAAAAATTAGAGTTTCATTTCACATTTGAAACACTGATGCATTTGGAATTGAGTTTAATAATAGGTTGTAAGTTAGTGATCCATACTCATTTTCCCAAATGAATACTCAGTTATTCTGGAAGAATTTATTAAATAGCTAATTATTTTTCCATTAATTTGCAATGCCAAAACAATTTACAGTGCCAAAGCTGTCATGTATCCAATTTCCAAAAATCCATTATGTGCATTCTGCTTCATTCTAATTTGTTTTGTCTACCTTTGCATTGACATTAACTATCTTAATTATTAGAGATTTATAGTAGGTTTTGAGTCCTGAAAAAATTACCTGGCTGATTCTGATTCTTCTTATTTTAGAAGTAGGTTACTTATATTTGTTTGTTTGTTTTAGTGTGTGTGGTGGTAAGAATCCAACCTAAATACTCATGTATACTAACTACTCACACACCTCTATGCTCAAGAAATGTTTTGTATCCTCTTCATTTACTACTTCTGATGAATCTTACAATCAGTACACTAACTTGTTCGAATATACAAACTAGGTACATCAATTTGGGCAAAATTAATGCTATGATATATTGCTGATCTCTTTACTAATAAATTTTAATAAACATTTGTGTTTTATTATAAAATCAACCGTGATATAATTTGTAATACTGGTTTTAGATAACCAAACTTGTGTTTGGTTGCTATTGTAAGCACTGTGTTCTCTGCATGTGTGTGTGTGTGTATAAGTGTGTGTGTGCACATTTTAAAAGTTGGTCTTGCATTCGGAATAAGTGTAATGTTTCACAAAATTTTTTTTTCATAATGCATTACTATACTTGGTTTTATTAATTTACTTAATTTGTATGTCTCTATGTTCAATAAGTTCACATTTGGCTTTATTTAAGATTATTCACCTTCAGACCTTGCCTTGAATATAATATTAAAATAAGAAATTCCCACTGCTTTTTTTAACTCTATGAATATATTTGGGAAATTTAATATTATCAGTATATTAGGTATTTTCTAGAAATCCACTGAAAATTATTTGGATTGTTATTTTATGTGAATGTGGAGGTATATAAAGAAAGATTTTAATACACAGATTTATTTTGGTGATAGTTAATCTTTATTATAAACTGCAGAGCCATGAGAGATGCCTAGGAGAATACTAACATACACAGTACTGAGTGTGTCCAAGTGGATCGCAAGGACATGATATTTGGATTCCATCTAGTGGTCCCTTCTGCTCAGACTCTTCTCTTCCACTCAGCTTCCCGGGTGCCATGACATGAGCTCCTTTCATCTGCAGTGCCCTTCTGTCATGGTATCTCAGCCTTGGAGACAGCCAACCATCCCTGAAACCATGAGCAAAACTAAACCTCTCCAGAAAAGTTGTAGGTGTCAGGTATTTTGTCCCAGGAATGAAAAACTGACCAATGCACTTCATAATACATTCATCTAAATTTTCCAAATTTTGTTGAATTAGTTTTTATAGCATTGCTTAGACACTTTATCTTACCCACTTTTGATTTTCCATGTTTGTTTTTTAATTTTCCCCCTAATTCTTGTGCCTGCAGGCTCGATTATTTTTTGATGACTTTTTGTGTATTTATTTTTGGTAAGGCTCTATTATTCTTTGTGAATTTTTCAAAATTTTTTGAGGTTTGTCTGAGAATATAGTTTTCTAGAAATTCTTTGCATTCTAACTGCAACTCCAAACTAATATGAGCTTGTTAGGAAATTCCCATAGGAAAAATGTTGGCCAGAGTTCTGCTTAGGGACCTAGTTAGACACCTGCAGGTCCATGTGTTAACGGCTTTAGGTGTCTCCCTCCAGTCATGATTCATTCTTGTGGGATTGTACTTTTGATCTTTTATGATTTCTGAAGAATTTTTTATTTCCCATATGTCCAGCCATAAATTAAAATATACTTGAAAAATTAGGCAGTACCGGGAAAGAGTTGTCTGAATACTGTAGGTATTTGGCCATGGGGAAGGTAATATATTGACACATAATTTTCAATCTTATTTCTCCTAATTTAATGTTTTGCACTTACTTATTTAAGGTAGAATTTTTAATTCATCTATTGTTTTCAGAATGAAAAGCCTACTACATAGTATAGAAACAAAGATGATTATCTGTTTTTTTGATCCTCCAAGCTAGGAGAAACAATACATTTTAAAATTACTTGGGGATCTAGTTTCCTCTACCCAATTCATCTACTCAGCCAAGAAGAGATTAGATTTCCAATCTATAATCTCAAGAATAATGAATAGATAGTGGCGAATAGTGTGAGACTGCGAAGTGACTCTGTACTTCGCCCATCTAACTTGCTCAGTAATTGATTGAAGAAGGTCAAAACTTTTTTACAGCAGAACTTTCCTGAATTCCCAATAGACAATAGGTATCAAACAATGTGGCATGGAAAAACGGGTTTTTAATGGCTATTTAGCCTATATGTACCTATGAAGGGTTTTCCATAGTGAGAAAGTTTCCTTCCTTCTGAGAGGAAAAGTACAAGCAGTTGAAGCTAAAAAAAAAACCAAAAGTCAGAATCCATCTGTGTTCAAAATGAGCAGCACAGGCTGGGGATTTAGCTCAGTGGCATAAGGGCCTGCCTGGCAAGCGTGAGGTCGTGAGTTCGATCCCCAGTACCAATAAATAAACAAATAAATAAGCAGCACACAGAGCACATGCCACTGTTAACCAACAGAAGATTATCATAATCATAGAAAGACAATTTCTCAGAGTAAACGCAGAACATGACCCCACCCAGATCAATAGAGAAGCAGCAGCAGCTTCTCCTTGTTAAGGATATAGAATTTCAGGCTCTGATCCAAGTTCATTCAACCTGCACCTTTTTTTTTTATGAGATCCCATAGATGATAGCAAGAGTCATTGAAAAGAAACAAACTGATAAGGCAAAATATCTCCTAGTAAGTGACACCAGGCAACTTCACAGTGTTCAACGCCTCTCTCTGTGATTGCTCATTAGCATTATGGAAGCTTTCTGAGCAACCAAGATATGTAGAGAAGACACATTTGCACTAAAATTTGAGGTCTATCTCCAGGTAGATTTGCTGTTAAAGGAGAGATGGAATATTGGAGAAATCTGTAGAAAAAAGTTTCCTTTTTTGTATAGTCTGAAATTCGTAGTTTGCATGTAAACTTTATTTCTCCAACTAATGTGTCATTTAAATATTTGAAGGGAATTACGTTACATAATTCTCAAGTTCTCCCAGCATTTCACCTAGCATGTTTCAAATAGAATATGCTCAATAAATGCTTAAAAATAAATTTAAGTAAATTAATATTAATTTAAACTTTATTATGAACATTTTTGTAAATATCGATACATGAGGAAATATAAATCAATAAAGGAGTAATCAATAGAGTAAGTTCCAAACTTTTTCAGAATTTAGCTTCCTCTTTAACATCTCAGAAGGCTGACTGAATGTGTCCTTTCATCTGTTCGGAAATGGAAATCCAAGATGGGAGTTGACCTCTTGTCAACAAACAAAACAAAACAAAACAAAACAAAACAAAACAACAATAGACTATATTTTCCTCATAATCACTGATTACTGAGCATCTATTCTGTTTCAGAAGGAGAAATATTAAAGTGCAGTATTACTCTTAGGATTATGCTGCCTTTTTCATATGCTTAAAAGAGAATGATTGGTTTTTATCCTCAGTAGATTGTCACCAGTCCATTTTGACTTTCCACAGATCCAGTAACTTTTCATTCCAAACACTACAGCCAAAATGAGCAGAGTCCCTGGAAGGTCATACAACTCCCAACATCAGATAAGAAGAGCACGCCACTGATTTAAGATGAAATGTTCCTCATACGGCTTTTAAAGAGAATCAAGAATGATCATTAAATGGTATCTCTCCAGCCACGGAATCAGTTTCATAGGCTTTTTCAGAGAAAATGCATGCAATTTTAAGTACTAACTACTACTGAACCAACCTTCTATTTTTAGATTATTGCTCTAAATATCTTATGTTTTGCACATTGTAATAACTGTACAGATTGAAACATGGAAGGGTACATGCCGATTTGCTAGTCTAGAAAAGGTAGTGGTACATTGCACAGAATTTTACAAAATTGTGACAAAAGATAAAATTCTTACTAAAGAAGGACACATGCATGGCTCACCAGAGTAATCACAACCAGGAAAGTGCATTAAGGTACATGTGCTAAGGAAATAGAGCAAGCTGGTTTATGAAAAAATTTTGCTCTTCAAATTTATTTATATTGTATCATTTTGGAAGAGGAATTACTACAGAAGTAAAAAATTTGAGTTTTAAGAGGACATATTTAGTATGTATGAAAATGCTCGCATTTCCTTGCCATAGAAGCGGTAATGATAGTTTAAATCTTAATTTGCAAAGAGCACATAGCATTTCCTGAAATATCACTAATAACTTTATATATACATCTACCTCCTAAACTTCAAAACTTAATGCAACAGAAAATATATATTCAGAAAAATTTAAAATTGTGTAGAATTGAGTATTAAACGGTGAATCTGTTTAATGTTCATCATATTCCACTATTGCATCATTTCATATCATAGTGAAACATTATATATTTCAAATTTAAATTTATTGCTTTTTGCAAAGAAACAGATCTGAATATAATTTTCTGAAAACTAACTCTATTTCTATAATATTTTAAAATTACTGATAGAAAAAATGCAGGAGAGTTGCTTAATATTCTATTTATTTGAAATGAAGTATCTTGAAACTCAAGTGAAAATTTGAACCCATAGCAGCTTTTTCTGCTTCTGAAAATGCAAAAATACAGTGAATAAATATGACTAAGTTGTGCTCTGAATGTAAAGAAAATGCTGACTTCGTGTTCCACTGAAAAATGCTTTGACTTGCAATGTATCATCCAGATTTAGTTTATACATGTGACCCATGTGAAAATTTTCGTAATTATTAAACTAGTTTCTTCAACCTTTTAAAAAATTGTTGTACATGATGCATTTAAAAATACCTCAAATTTAATTAAGAATCTATGGATATAATATGACACATAATTATCTTAACTAAGAGGTTATAATCTCAGAGATTCTTAGCACAGTAGAATGAAAAAATTACTATACAGAAAAAGTCAAGTAAACTTCCAGTATCTCCATGGAGCATATGTAAAGCATTTCAAGAAATTCTTATTAGTTTTTACTTTTACATATATTTTCACAGAGATATTTCATAAATATCTTTAGAAATCTTGTGTAGTATTGACTTAAATACTTAAATCCTTAAGATTTCTAATTCTAATCTATCAGCATTACACTAGTTTTTATTGTCTTATTTCATATAATTAAATAAAAATCTCTGCCTTTGAAATGAGGAAATGATTGACGATAATTCATAATTCTCCAACAGAAAGTTCTTGGGCTGGTAATTGCAAATCTAGAATGTTTTTAAAGAGTGTTAGCTTCTGTGGAAACCCATCATCTTTTGTATAGGTTGTGGTGTAATGAAGATTAAGTACTATCCATTCATTATTCATTTCTATAGTTCTTTGACAATATCATGAATAAATGACATATAGTTTACATTTAAATATACCTATTTTTATATAGGTTCTATTTACTTACTGAGATTGATTTATATACATGGAGATGATTTATATAAGTATGATAATGATATCGATCTTCCAAGACTGATATAATTATTAAAAAGAATAATTCTAGTAAAAGTGCTGAGGATATTACTTGATACATAAAAATTTCATCAAGGAAAATTGCAGAATGAAAAAAATATTTCAAATTGTGCACCTGACAGAAGATTAATATCAAAATATAGAAAGAATGCAAGCAGCTCAATTAGTAGCAACTAATCCAGTTAAGTATGATCTTTAGCACTAGGTAGACATTTCTTATAGGCCAATATAAAAATAGACAATAGGCATATAAAAATGCTCAGAGTTCACTAATCATCAGACAAACGTAGACCAAAACCTTAATGAATATCACCCCATCTCAGTAAAAATGGATATTATCAAAAATACTAAAGGTAAACTGTACTAGTATGGATACAGTATTGCATAATATTTGTTCCATTTGCTTGCATACTATTGCACAATGTTGGTGAAAATGTAAATTAGTACAACCATTGTGGTAAACAGTATACAAGTTCGTCAGAAATTTAAAGCTAGAGCTGCCATTTAATCCCATGGGAAAAGTATATATACATTATATATATGTAATATTTATCATATTTCATGAATATAAAATCAATATGCCAAACAGACGATGGGAATACTCATGTTCACTGCAGTACTGTTAATAATAATCATGAAATGTAAATAGTCAAAGTGCCCATCCACTGGTAAAGAAAACTGATTCATATACACTCCATAGTGAAATAGCATTCAGCCAAAAAAAGAAAATTCTTTAATTTACTCTAACATGGATGAAACCAGAGATTAACATGTTAAGCAAAATAACCACAGATTATTATGTTAAGCAAAATAAACCAGAGATTATCATGTTAAGCAGATAGACAAATGCTGCCTGATTTAACCTATATGTACAAACTGCAGAATTAGATCTCATGAAAGTTGATATATAAGGGTAGTTTCCAGAGGTCAGAGAGTATGTGGAGTTTGGGAACAAACAGGGAATGATTGATCGATGGGCACTAAATTATAGTTAGGTGAACAGAATTACCGTGCTCTCCTGCATAGTCAGGTGACTGTATATAAAAAAAAGATGTATATATTTTTAAAGCTAGAAGAGAAGCTTTTCAATGCTTTTACCATAAAGAAATGATATATGCTTGATGAAATATTTATGTTTATCCTGATTTGAATGTTATACAATGTGTACACATATCAAAACACTACAAAGTATGGCTTATATGTGCATAGTTTCTGTACATCAGTTAAAAACAAAATACTCTTATGAAAATTGGAACTGAATATACATAAGTAGAAGATTGTAACAAGATCACTATGTCTCACCTTGTACAAAAATCACCTCAAAATGGATCAAAAATCAAAATATTAAACATGAAACTTTGTTTTTCTTTCATTGTTTAAATTTTTACTTTGTAGTAGTATATATTTAAGTACATGATTATATTCCCTGTGGGAAGTTGGTACATACATGTAACACATTTTAACTTATTTATCCCCTTCCCCTCCCCTCCCATCACTTCTTAGTCTCCTTAACTGTTGTCAGAGAGCTATCTTCCTGTTTCCTATTATCTTTCATTTTGCTTTTTATTTTATTTGGGTTCCTCATATAAAAGAAATCATGTGATATTAAGCTTGCATGTCTGATTTATTTCACTTAGCATTCTGGTCTCAAGGTGCATCCATTTTCCTATAAAAGCCTGAAGTTGAGCCTTTTTTATGGCAGAGTAGTATTCAATTATACATAAGGACCACACTTTTTTAATCCATTCATCTGCTGATACCTAAAACTTTGAAACTTCTAGAAGAAAATGTAAAGGAAACACTTGGGGCCCTGGGCACAAGCAAATAGAACTCCAGTAACACAGGAAATAGTTATATAAATTGACAAATGGGAGTACGTTATTTTGAAAAGCATCTGCATAGCAAAGAACATAGCAGAGTGAAAGAACAGAGTATAGAATTGAAGAAAAATCTTCACTAACTGCTGACAGAAGAGTGATATACAAATTATATAAAGAACTTGGCAAATTTAACATGACCACAAATGAAATAAATCACTCAACAAATGGACCAGTGAATAGAACAGATACTTTTCAAGAGAGAGAAGAAATACAAATGGCTATTCAGTACATGAAAAGATCTTCAGCTTCTTTAGAGTTCAGAGAAATGGAAACCAAAACCACCCTGAGGTCCTGTCTCACACCAGTCAGAACGGTTATCATAAAGAATACGAAGTCAAAAAATTCTATCGAGGATGCAATGAAAAGAAGCTCTTATACACTAGTGGAAAAAATGAAAACTAATATTGCCAGTATAGAAATAAACAGAGGTTCCTCAAAAAACTAAAAATGAGAGGTACTGTTTGATCTAGCTATATCACCCTGTGTTATAATAGCAAAACAAAGTCATAGTACTATAGAAACACCTGCAAAGCTATGTTTATGGCAGCCCAATACTAAATTACAGATCTAGTCCAGTGCCAAGTGGAAGATGGATGTATAAATAAAACATGTGATGTATATGATATTATATATATATATATATATATATATATATATATATATGTATGTATAACAGAGAACTATTCAGCTATTATGAGGAAGAAAACCGTATCGCTTGTAGGAAAATGCATGAAACTGGAGTTCACCATTTTAAGTGAAATACACTAGACTCAGAAAGCCAAACATCGTGTATTTTTCTCATATGTGGAGTCTTAAAAAAATATATGGGAGAAGATAACATGAAAATAGACGAGAATATCAGAGAAGAAGGAAACCAGGAACTCACGAGATGATGATAGGGTAAAAATGATCCAATTATGTGATATGCATGCATGAATCTTCCAAAATGAAACTCATTATATAACTAATATGCACTAGTAAAAAAAAGAAATTATTCTGAAATACTTAGAGTATTTCTTTTTTTCTTAATTCTTAAACTGTCAAGAATGGGATAGAACCATTCAGATAAAAATTTGACTGAATTCTCAGTCAGAATTATTTTGATTTCAGAGAAAAGTGATATCAATTCAGTGTGCCTACCTCTTGCTGGCAGGCATCTTGATTTTGCTTGCAGAGATCAACTGTTAGTCTGTACGTGCTCTGATTTAAGCACATATACACATATTCTTAGTAGTCAAAGGGCTTTGTAGAACACACCACAGGAATCACATTCTACTGCCACTGTAAGTTGGGGAATGACTGTGAGTGTCCTAATAGAAGTAAGAAAATGTATCCACACATTTAATTCCTTCAGGGAAATTCTCAGGGGGAGATTCCCCATGGGCTGAGATTTGTTTCATCAATATATAAGTCTCTTGCCCCCAGACATCTGGACACTGCAGGATGGCTATAAGTTTAATGCGAAATACAGAAAAAGCATTTTGACATATCTCTTTTCTTTCCCAATGAACTTATTCATGAAAAGTAGAAACTTAGAGCAAATAATTATGCTAATAACAGCTCTATTAGATCAATTGGCAGAAATTAAGGTTGAGAGATAAAAGTTAAACTTTAAAAGCATATTTAAAATTTACTGATCTTGATTTTGGTTTTTAAAGATAAAAAATGAATTTGGATGTTCTTGTACTTCACTTTATTTTGATGGGCACCACTTGAGAAAGAAACTGTCTTGTTCAGCTCATGCCACTGGAGCCTAACACTGTGCCCAGCATATGAAAACATGCAAAGGATCTTTGTTGGATGAGTAAATACACATTTGAAGGATAGGAGGAATAATAATACCAGACATATTCAGAAGCAAATACTGATATTTCACACCCAACTATATCATTTAGAATAATTTACAATCTTAAATTGACATTTTAATTTTCTTTTCAAGCTGAAAATTTGTCCAGACTGAATTATTTACTCCCTCACTGACTCCACAGCCTGTATTTCCTTGCCAATTGAAATTATAAAACAATTATACTTTGTTATTTAATTGCATGCTATCTTTTAATACATAATTATTCCCATTTAACTCCACATTTATTTTTACTTTTCAGCAAATGCTGTCTTATATATCAATCAAGAAACATAGATGTTTTAATGGAGACAGTAACTGTGTTTCCTGTGTCAGATGCATAAAATGTTTTCTATGACAAAACAGATTAATTTCACCCGTGCTAACATTGAGTATCCAGTCTATTCCATTACTGTTGGATATTTCAGTATATGAAAATGCAAAGAAGTTGGAGACACTGCTCTCAAGTATCATGTCATGTCATGGAATTCATGAGAAGCACAAGTTAACACAAGAATGTTTGGGATATTGAGATTTCAACTAGTAGAAATCTGTTACAATCAGCAAAGAAAGACATTTCCATAAGTTTATCCTTGAGATACCATGGAATAATTTCAGTAAACTGAGATTCACATACTTTGTCCAGAAGATAAATAGTGCATGTTTAGGTAGCTAGAGAATCTGACATGCCAAGACGTTGCAAACATTAGAATTAAACTAGTCATATTCAGTCTTTGCTGTGTCAGCCAACAGATGAAAACCAAGCTACATTCACTAAAGATCAAGAAGAAACCCTGCGGAATTCACTTCACACAGCCTACTCCTCATTTGAAGGGATTATGGTTTTTCAGTTTAATATTTTGTTACTAAACATATTAATTTGACAAGGGAGAATGTTGTAATGAATGACATATGAAAAATAAAAGCACATACTTGTATTTTTCAAAAACCATCAATGGAGATGTTTACTTCAGTTAATAAAAACCTCAAAAACTGTTTTTGTCTATGGAATGATATCGCTAACTCAACACACCTGGCTCTAGGAAATCCAGCACTACTGATTCCAATTAAGAGGAAACAGAATCCAAAGGGAAAAATTAATACCAGTTTGTGTTGGAGACAGGCAGGAGTTTTTGAAGAGTGGAGAAATATTACTCAACTTCACTGCGATTTAGAGAAAATTACTGTAGGCTTATAGCATTTGTATGAGATTCAGATCTTTGGAACAAGAGGCACAATAAAAGAGGTAAGCAAATTAAGTTGGACAAATGGGGTCATTCTAGTGTGACTAGGACAATAAAAATGAAGAGAAGGCAAAAGCACTGCATGACACATTTATTCTCACACAGATAGTTCTCCAAAAACTCACTGATTTAAAAGGTTCATGTAAGAAGTTATGTTTTAGGCCATGTATAATTTTAGAGCAACAATGGCGAACATATCTATGGTAGAATACTCTTTTATTATGGTGATTTTTATAGTTAATCTTTCATTGAATGGCATGAGCTATGTTGCTTCTTTATTGTACTAATTTTTAGTTATTGCATGCAGACAGATTACAGGAAACATCCAAATTAAGCAGTAAGGTCGTTTCCTATCTTCAGCCTACAGAAAGCATACATGATCAATTACCTTCTGTAATTCAGAGCAGCCAATGTCCCAGTGCTGTTTCATTTTATGCTAAAGAAGAAAAATAAATATGTGTCATTGCAATAGGCATCACAAAACAGGAAGGACAAAATATTAGCATTGACTGGGAAATAAAAAGAATAAATTGGTATTTTACATTTTACGGCAAACATAAAATGTAAGCCCTGGTATTATTATGATCCTTCATCTAAACTTTTAGAGACCTTCTTCTACATGCCAAACCCCTTGCTGGATATTAGATTGCAAAAATAAATAAGGTGTAATTTCTTCCTGAGAAAACTCCACCAAATAATGAAAGAGAGAGACGATCTTGCTAAATTAAAGTGTAAATAAAAATAGCTTTAAAGACAAATGATTCAAAAGTATGACCCAACCACTTTCTATCTTAAAAATTTAAAGTTGGAGGAATAGAAACTGATGAGAGAATAAACTGATCTGATTCAAAAGTCACATTAAAACGAAAAATTGGAAAAAAATGCCTGATTCCCATTACCACTGATGATATTTATCATCTCATTGATCTACTCATTAAAAAAAGAATATGGAGGTTAAACAAAGTATAATAGAATGAACACTGGACTCAGAATCAAAAGTTATGCTCCCTGCTTCACTTGAAGCAATGTATGCAACTTCTCTCGTTCTTAATTCCCTCATATATAAAAATAGGATGGCAAACATTCCTCAAGTAGGCTTATAAGGCTAAAAGTTAGGTAAAAAACAATATATTATGTAATCAGTAAAGGACTGTAGGTATCAATATCCTAAAGGTATTAAAAATGAAGTAGAAAAATTGTTAAAATAAAATGGCTGCCTATTCCAAGATAAGTTTTTAAAGAAGTGCGGTTATAATTCATTATAATGAGCCAACATAGTCCAGTATTTAATGTTAGATTATTTTATTAATTCCTTCTTCTCCACTTCACCACAGATGTGGGACTTTCACTCAGGCACACCCTTTGCACCTTGCTGACAGCACCGTGCTGTGATGTGTCACTCATCTAAGTGCTTTGAGCAAAAAGCAAAACTTATATCAGAGTTTCTAGAAGACAATTTAATAATTGTGATCCAAAACAGAAATACTTGGACCAAATAGAAGGAAAAAACAGTTTCTTATTCTATAATAAAATGTCTTTCCATTTCCAGAACAACCTCTTAGAAATTATAGAGGGGCTTAATCAAAGCGTAAGATTAGTTATGTGTCATGTAAAGAGGTAACAAAAATGTGTTACATATTAAGTAGACAGAAAGCACTCCCAGAAACAATGTGCAGCGGCCTTGACTATGATCCTTTTAGCTTCTGAAACTAATAATTTTCTGTTGCTTATAATCCACCTAGTTTATGATATGTTTAATGTATAGACTTAGTCCATGGGAATCATTGTCTCTGGGAAAACAAAATAGCATCCAAAGCAGAAGAAAATGTATAATCATGATACTTGAGTTTCAAAGTTTAAATATTCAAAGATTCAGTGGATAGAACTTTTTTCATAAGTAATTTTGTAATGCACACAAATATTTATTGGACTGAGGAAGAGGCGCGAGTGAAAGGGGAATGCTGGCAGGAGCTGTGCTGAGAGGGAGCAGCTTGGTAGATTCTCAGTGTCATCTGGCCCCCTTTTGGGGTTAAAGGAGCAGACAGATCCCATGGCTGTAGTAATGCATCTCTCAGGTACAGCACAGAAAGAGTTACAGGTTCTGAAAATCTAATCGCATTTACTATCAAATCACCAGCTTCACACTGTGAGAAAATTTACCTCCTTTACTCCACTTTCCACCTTCTAATTTTGTTTTGGATTCTACAGGTTAGGAAGTCAAGCATGCTTTCCTTCTACCTCCTTGATGCTTCCTATATTAAATTCCCTGCTTCTTATGACTGAAAAACCTAGAGTCCAGGTAAAAAGAGAGTAAAAACTAAAAAAAGTCACACCAGCCTGGTATCATGGTGTGGTATCAATAAGCCCACACAATAGATGCAGTTAAGCATGGAATTTACCTCTTAAGTGTTTGTTTGTGGGTTACTCCAAGTCCCTCATTTACTCCCTAGCACTCCTTTGACCTCAAGATTCCAACCAGATATTCTTCACAAAGCTCTTTCATTGGGCCTGGCGGTTTTCTTTCAAGATAATCTAAAACCATCTTTCTTCCTGAGGAGTCCAGCTTCAGAACATGAGAAGCACTCTATCCACCTGGATGATGCGAGTGAAGTTTACATACACAGTGCTCTCACTGCTCACTCCAACCAGCTCTGTCAACACACTTCTAACCCAATGAACATTCAACAAGCTTCTGTTTGCGCTCTCTGAAGCTCCTCTCATGCTGCTTTGGTTGAATCAGCAGTCATGGGGAGAAAAAAGAAAGTGCGCATGATCCTGATTCCCCTTGGTCCCATCATAATAGCCCCTCCTAAGACAGCCCAGATAGACAAAAGGCAAAACCAGAGCAGCAAGTTCCTTGCATGTCCTGTTAGTCTGACCTGGTGCTTAGTTACCCTTGGTCTCTGGAACCCTACAGAAGTTCTGAAATCACAGATTTACTTCTACTCATTATGTCACAGCCTTAAGGATTGGATTCCAAATGGCCTGAGAGCTAGGAATGTTGTGCCTTAGACAATAATAAATTTTGAAAATTGTAAATAAAGCAGAGTCATTAAATGATGTCCCTATTAGCAGAAAATTGAAAAAGAGCAACAAATGGAAGTTCAACAGTTTTTAAATTACAGATCTAGGAGCGATATCAATAAGCTATCCTCTTACAGCTTAGATTTTGCACTTTGTTTGTATGAAGAAGAAAACCTGCCAAAGATTTCAGACTTATATTTACAATTTTGAAATCATGCTTCAACCATAATAGTTTTGAAAAGCTGCTATGTTCTCTGTATTGACAAATAATTATTTTAGGCATCAATGAAATATACTCTATTACAGATGTATCATTATCATGTCTTAGGATGGAAAAAAATGAAAAATAAACCTAACTTGAATGTATAAAAAAATGCCTTTTTTTTTTTTTTTTTTTTTTTTTGGCACCAGGGATTGAACTCACAACCTCGCGCCTGACAGACAGGTACTTAAATCACTGAGCCAAACTCCCAGCCCTGGCTTTTTGAGGCAGGGTCACACTGTGTAGCTCAGGCCGGCCTTGCACTCATGATGTAGCCCAATCCGGCCTTGAACTCACAACGCTTCTCTTACCTCAGCCTCCTGAGTGCTGGGATTAAAGGCGTGCGCCACCTCCCCTGGCTGCAAAAAATGTCATTTAGGAGAAAGAAAACACAAACACAACAAAAGCGTCACAAGTTGCCTACAAAATGTGTGATTATGGCAGAGACTAGCACTCTCTTCAGGATAAGAAAAACTGGAGCAGTTGCCCAATGCATGTTAATAGGCTGTTCCTTTAGCCATAGCTAATTTCTTATTTATAACAAAATCTATATTGCCTGAGGCAATTACTTAAAATCTCATTATACTGAGTACTTGAAAGTTTTAGAAACAAAACAAAAGGAGTATTGATTTCAACCCTAAATGAATACGTGTGAACTTCACTGCCTTTTAGGGAATGGAACAAAGGAAGGAGAGAAAGAGAGAGAAACAGAGAGAGACAGAAAAATGGAGAGACAGTGAGAGAGAGACAGAGAGAGAGAGAGAATTTACACTGTAACACTTTCAATCAAAATCATAATGGAAACGTTAAGCTTTTCATTTGGCTTTTGACATTTTAGTATTGCATTACTCATTCATCACTGGTCATCTAGCTCCTACTCAAATTTTAATACAGATCTAAGGGAGTCATTTTGTTCATAATTCTTAGGAAGTACATTTTCATATTAATGCACATTTTCTTAGATACAATTTAAAACATGTTTTGCATGAATTGTTCAGTGTTCAAGTGAAAGATCACGTAGTCAAAACAGTGTGTTAAAATGATTACATTAGAAAATTTGTTTTTTCTATTCACTAAAACTTTAGGGACTATTTTAAAGTTAATTGTATAGTTTATATTCTCATGCTCTACTGATTTATTAAAATCTGATTGAATATTAAGAAAAATGCTTTGCAACAATCAAATATTTTATTAATCCTGAGAAGCACTGTAGAATTCACCATACCCTTCTAATTCAAATTATTACATGTCTTATTACACATCATCAGCGTCTCTTGTTCCATATTCTTTTTTTCTTAATTTTAGTTTTGTCTCTTCCTTCCATGACTCCATTATGATCCTGCTTCCTTATAAGTACCCACACTAATGCATTTAATATGTCCTTGTGTATGAATAGATCCTGCATTGTGTGAAATAATAGAGGAACTATGGTTTTGAATTTACATGCTGATCTTTTACAAATTTGTCATTGAACAAAATTTGTGAGATTCACGTTGTTCTATGAACACTTAGATTTTTCTTTCCTGCTGCAGCTGCGTGTTCAACGTTACTGATATTCAGCCTTTCAGAAATACATAATTATGCGTAATGCCCAGTGATGCCCCACCTCCCAGCAACCATAAATAGTGCTACAGGGAGCATCACTGTACACATCATTGTAAAGACCTCTGTGAGAACATTGCTGGGCTAAATACCCAGGAGTAAAGACTTTAAAGCATACAAACACACGATTTCAGTAAGTTCAGTTATATAGACTCAGCACAGCCACACACATGTACGTCTCCCACAGCTAAGAGCACCCGAAGCATAAAATGTGCCTGTGTTTCCAACAGTGAAAGGTCTCCATTTTTACAATTAATATGATCTAATGATTACAATAAAAAGAAAAACTATTTAGTAATAATTATGTTAATATTTGCCACATAATGAAGTGATTTTAAAAATGGTTTAATTCCCCTTTGCTTACCTTGACTTTGCACTTTTCTAATGTGTTAGAGCGGTTCTTTATATACTTGTTAGTCATCCAGGCTTCCCTTTCCTCTAAACTCTTGTTCACCCACTTTGCCCATTTTTTTCTTGGATTTCTGTTCTTTTTGGTAATATATAAGAGATCTTTTTAAAGTTTACATGCTGATAACTTGTCAGTTCTAAACACTGCAAATATCTCTTATTTCTGTCATTATCTGTCACATTTTCCTATGGAATTGTGTTCAACATTTATTATTAATTTTGAAAATTGTCCAATCCATTACTTTTACCCATATAAAGCTTATGCAGTACTTTTAACATGTAGTTGAAGAAGTTGTCTCATACCTTTGGGACTCAGGATTATTTTCTTACATTTAAAAGAAGACAATTTGTAAACAGTTTAAAGCAACTATGTGGCAGTATAAATCTGTTTTCTGTTTCCATTCATTTATATAAGAGAGTTCAAAATACTATTCATGAAAGCAATTATTTTGATTGCAATTGTGAAATAGTATAGTTATCCAGAAAATACAAAGTAGCTCCATGGGAATAGCAATTAAGATCTAGAGATAAACCGTAACTTTTTTAGGCTTCAATAGTATTTATGAAAAGAAAAGGATTAGAGGAGACAAATAAATGTCTTGCAGTAGTTATTGAGCACTCCTTACATACTTGTCATTGTTAAAGTCATATCCATGGATTCAAAATTAACCTGAAATCCAAAATGGATGATTGAAAAAGATGCAAATAATATGAATATTTCTGAGAGATCTGCCACAAGGAAGAGAAAGCAGGAGACAAACTTTCATCAAGAAATAATTGTATGGTGATTTCCTCTCAATTGACAAAAAATGTCATTTCTCCTCTAAAATTTCTTACTTGCTTGTAGCCATATACAACTGTCAAACTTTAGTTCTTATAAGTTTCTTAGTTATGCAATATTTTTTTCTGTGTGGGTTTAGAATAAATTCATATTATTTAAAGCATTTTAATTGTATTTTAATGAAAAAATCATTCTTGTACATTTTCAGTTCTCATTCCACACTCTGCATGGAGGAGCACTTCAATACCAAGAACAACAGTCTCCCACATAAAATCTTCAAGTTTGCTGAACTCCAGTACTCTGTACTAAGCAGAAGTACTAATTCCTTTAGAAAGTTGCCTAGTTTTTTGCTTGCTCTCTGTCTCTCTCTGTCTCTCTCTGTCTCTGTCTCTGTTTCTCTCTCTCTTTCACTCTCTCACACACACACTCTTTTCTCTCTTCTTTTGTTCTCATAATTTCATCTTTATCTGATTGTGAAAATCCCTAAATCCATTATTTACTTCAGTCACATTATTAATAAAAACAATTTCTAACTTGATTCTCTAAGGACCTTAACAGTTATAAATAATACTGCAGAAATAATAATTTGAGGGTTAATAGTATATTTCTCAAAAGTTAAGGATGAACATAAAAAGCAATGTGAAAACATAAAAATGAATTTAAGAAAATTTCAGATTTTCAAGTCTTTCTACGCTTGTAGTTTGCCTGAAAAAAAAGCAATTTAACCCTGTACACTAATATTATAAAAATCAGTATGTATTGATACTATATCATCTCACATACAAATTTTCATTATAAACTTTAGTAACTCAGGATTTCTTAAACATGATTAAAATGAGTTCAAAGTTTGAAAGAAAAAAAGAAGAAAAGACAAACCCAAATGATAACATTGCATTTCCTAATACTTTTTTCAATGTTTCGTGCATGATAGTGATTAATGATCCCTGACTTTGGCCGTCTCTTATCAAGCTCCTTCAGGTCCTGACTCAGAAAGTGAAAGTTTAACCTTTATCTTCCTGAAGGGTATAGGAGTCTTCTGGATAATGACAGACTGCAAATGAGGAGTCCTTAAACTGGAGAGATAAAAGCTGAGAAGTTTGATAAAGAAGTTTAAAATCATGAAGTTTATGGATAGGATAGACTTTAACTTAGTCTCAATATTTTATTCTGCTGAAGCCAGAAAAATTTCTCAGGAATTGCTAAAAAAATAACTATGAAATTGTTACATTGCAAGGCAGCTATTCGAACAGTGCAGCAACCAGCGATCCATACATGTAAATAAACATAAGGAATTTTGTACATATTCGTAGATGATAAATCTGAAGATGTTCACAGATGGTGAATAAAGATGATCTCAAATATTTGGAAAAGTATAATTAAATGTTAAAACAAATACATATGGGGAATATATTTGCCTATACTTTGTCTATCCACAAAACTTCTCACTATAAACAATATTTTGCTGATCATAAGAAGCATGTTACCTTGAATAAAATGGAGGCGTTGTGTTCTACATGATGGATGTCCACAGGTCTGAGTGCTCCAAACCTTCCCATCTTGCCCTAACACATTTTCGGTAGAATCCGACATATTCCTGGAAAGAAACACATCCTCTCTGACCCCACCCTTACAGTTCCTTCCCTATCTCTACTCACAACACTTGGCAAGCCATGATCATCACTTGACTGTCAAGGTTAGTCTTATTAGGATCTTATAAAAATAAAAATAAACAAGACCATCAGAAGTTTTGTCAACTTGAAGGGATTGAGAGACACCCAGAAAATTAGTAAGGCATAATTCTGCACTTGTCAGCAAGGGTTCTTTCCAGAAAACATTGGCATGTGGGTCAGTGAACTGAATGGTGGAGACACGTCCTGCACGTGAGAACAACCATGCACTGGGCTAGGAACCTGGACAGAATTAAAGGACAGAAGAAGGGGAACTACCACAGGCACACACTGTTGACCAGGCTTGAGTGGGCAAGATTTGGTGCTAATGTTACCTATGGTAGTCAGATTCCAGATTCTTCAGCCTTTGAACATGAACTTGCAGGTTTTCAACATCAGACGGAGACGTCATTGTTGGTCCCTCTTTTTCTTGAGGTTTCCAGCTTCTCAAACTGGGTTTCTACTGGCTCCCAGGTAACCAAATTTCTGGCAGCTATTATGGGAGTATTCTACTGTTAATCATATAATTCAATGTGGTAAAAAAAAAAAAAAATATATATATATATATATATATATATATATATATAATGGAACTAACAAAATAATAGGGGCAGACCTAATAAATATATAGGTCTGCCCCTATTATTTTGTTAGTTCCATTATTTCTGTTTCTCTGGAGAACCCCAACTAGCACAAAAGCTAATTTTACTTACCTGGCAGTCAAATGAACACAGACTACAACAGAAGATACTCTGAATGATTCACTGAGGATGAAAATCTGAACTGTTAAATACTGGAAAGTTGAAAAGTCTGATGTGTCTGTGCTTACTAAAGTATAAAATCTACCACTTTGTCATGTACAACACATAAATCTACATACAAGCTCAACAATATTCAATTGATTTGGTTATGAAAAATCTTATTACTTGATATTTCTATTTTTCAAATAAATTTGTCCTTTTGAAACCTTGATATTTCCATAACAAGCCTATTCTAAATTTTTAAAATAGTTTATACATTTTCCCCTCTTACATTGACCTCCAGAGTAAATCTGGACTCTCTGGTACTCCTTATTTTCTGATCTCTAATATCCTAATCAGATCTCATTTATCATACCTCCTCAATTCCCTAAACCATCAGCAATTCAGTATCAGTTCTTATTAAAATCTCCATTCCTTCATGGCTTTTGTTCATGAGTTGGTAAACTGCGTCTTTCTTCTTGCTCCAATTACACCTTGATTTACTTTGGGGAGGAACGTTCCTCCCTTATATAGTCTCAGCCAGTTGGACTTGTAAATGTCCTCTGTATTATAATCCCAAATTATGAATATTGTAATCCAAGTACTGTGATCCCTTTTCCAGTCTTCCTCACAATCCAGAAAATTATATTTATAAACCCATTGAGACACTGGAATCCCAGCAAGTTAATTACAATCTACCACCTCCAATGCAACCCGCAGTGAGAGTCAAGACACCAAGACATATTCATAATTAAGGGCAGCTGAGGGGTCCTAAGCCCTATTTCCATGAGGATATGTGGACAAAGGCTTTGATCCAAGGCCTCTCCTAGAATTTATTATCTTGTGAAGAAGGGGGTAGCTCAAGGATGAGTGACAGTGAAGATATCAGGAGCAAGGTGAGAAACGAGCTGGCTAGCCAGGTAGGGAGAAAAGCATCTTTGCAAAATGCAGGGAGAATGACATGTAAAATGACGAATCCACATAATACAATTAAGATAACATTTGAGTGCTTTCAGGAGGCTATTGCTTCAGTTTCTGACTTGTAAACTTTTGTGCCCTGGAGCATCATAGCCTCTTGCTTTGAGACTCCTACCCAGTTGACATTTCCGAAGCTGAGTGGCTCTAACATCCCACTGCACTCATCTTTTACAGAAAGTACTATGCGAGGAAACAGGAGACTGTCTGATGGCTTTAGAGATTACATACCAGTCCCTAGGCTGGCCTTATTTGCAATACTTAGAGCCAGTTGAAGAGAGAAGGAAACACCATAGTCAGCTCTGTACATATCAGTAAATGGAAATACGTCTCCATTTAACCAATAAAGCAGCAATTGTTCTTCATTCAAGGGGAGTCACTCAAATTGTTTTCTGCACTCCGTGCTCTCATTGCCTTATGTAGCCCATTGTCTCTGTCCTCCCTGCAGGCCCCCCACCTTTCCTCACTTTACTCCCCACACTGTGTCTTGGTTTGCCCAGCTGCGTTTGCTTTGGATATGGGAACACAATGAAAACAGTGCTATACATCGTGGACATGGACCTCACTTTATTTTGCTGTTTATGGAAGTCTTCTAACCACCAGAAAGGGTGAGAACCTTGGAACTAGTGATATAGCATAATAAAACCCTCATGATAAAGTCACCTTCTTTCCCCTTGCATGACTCT
Source organism: Dasyprocta punctata (assembly GCA_004363535.1). Lineage (NCBI taxonomy): Eukaryota > Metazoa > Chordata > Mammalia > Rodentia > Dasyproctidae > Dasyprocta > Dasyprocta punctata. The sequence continues at coordinate 8,978 of RJWM01017781.1, read as the reverse complement.
AGCTTCCAAACATTTGACTGAGTTCATCTGAGATCCTCCACCTCTTCCCAAAATCCAAAATATAAGAATCTTCTGGCCAAACTTCAGAATTGGTAGAAATACTAATTGTTCATTGTTTGAAGTTAGTAATTATGGAGTGTGTTTTTTTAAATATGGAAAAAAATTTAGTTGATGCAAATTTTATAACCCAATTCTTTTTCCATACCGTACATTCCATGAAAGCAGATTTTTTTCACTGGTATAACTCCAAGGTCTGAAAAATGTTAGATTTTTAATAAGTATTCTCAGGTACTTAGAATATTTAAGTACACATTTTGATAAACATTATCCCAAATTAAGTATGAGGGAATAAATGTGTTCCCTTTATGACTCACAGTTCCTGAAACTTAGGCTATACATATTGTTTAGATAATGATTTTACTAATCCCATCGTAACAGCTATTTTTTCAAGTTTCTGATTCTAAAATTAAAGTAGTAAAATCATAATGATGACATGGTTATTGTTTATGACACTAATTATAATATTAACATAGTGCAATAGTTAATTATTGAGAAGTCCTTGAATTGTGTCATTATGTCATTCAATCTTGAAGTGAAACTTATAAAATAGATAACATTATTATCTTTATTCTGTTGAGAAGTCCTGAAGCTTAATAAGATTGACCACTGACCCAAAATTTTGAAGTTGTGTTACATTTTATACTCAAACTCAGAATTGTTTTATTCAGAGCATTAGACCTATTAATTTTCTGAGGGAGTGTTCTTTAAATCTCTGTTCTTGAAGAACTTTTGAGATATAAAGGACCTTGGCATACATCTGATTCAATTCTTCTACTTAATAGATAAGAATCCAGACAGCAAAGGTGTCAACTAATGTGTACAAGGGAAAATTCATTCAACAAATATGCCAGACACTTGAGTACTAAAAACAATGAAATTTATGACTTCATGAAATTCATAAATTCAGTGAAACTCATGAATTCAGTCTATTTTTGAGGCATTGCCATGATCTGGGCATTGGATAGTTACATTCCTGCACTTAATTTGTTTTTATTCATTACAGGAAGCTATTATGGTAGCATCAGTTCCACCAATGAGGAACCATAAGTTCAGATGTAACTAGGAGCTAAATGATATCTTACTTCTGTCTGAATACAAATAGTGAGCTTTGTTAATCCATACACAATAGTTTGAGGTTATATTATGTATTTTATCTGAGCCTTAGAAAGAAGTTGTTTATCTGAGGTAGAACACAATTACTGTTAATAATAAATCTCTGTGTAAGAAATCTAAAGGTCTCACGCTTTGAATGAAAGTAGTAGGCAAAAAAGAACAATAGCCATGATAATTGCCTGAGGGGAAATGTGTTTTAAAAACTTTAAAAAGTATTTTGTTCCTTATATAGAGCATCAGCATATTTCACAAGACTACTGAACATATTAATATGTATGAAAATACATAATATGTAATAAATTGTACTCTTTTTGCTTTTGCAATAAAATTATCACAAACTAATATCCTTAAAAATTAAATCTAAAGTCAGTCAGTACCAGCAAAGGGCTCAAGAATTCCTTTTAGAACATCAGGGGACCCTTGTCTTCAAGAATGTATGAATAGGTGATTTACCAGTAAAATGTACCCTCAGAGCTCAGCCCCACTAGGGCATATAGGTGGCAGTCAATTCAAAGAAAGGAGATTACATCCTGGACAGCGGGACCAGCTGAAAGATAGTGAGTTTGCACTCCTGGTCTCCGGCATTATCCCCTACCCCCAGCCCCCATATGGTGGGACTGGCTGGAAGACTGTAAGACAAATGGGAACCACAAGACCCAGGACAACAGCCTGGTGCACAGTCACACACACACCTTTGGAGAGGAAAGTAATCAGTTAGTCCAGTAACATGAAAGCATCTGAAGCAGCAGAAGGGAGATAGCAGTTGAACTCTGGAGAACTCCACTGACAGAAGACCAGTCCCAGCCCCCACAATGAGAGGCCAAGACTGGCTCCATACCCAGCACAGTTCTGGTATGTAACATGGAGATTATCACAAAAATGTAATCACCAGAATTAGGTAGTTTCTTGGGATAGTTATTAAGAACCAACTACATCCAGAGGACATCCCCAAGGAACAGACATATCTTTTCCTCCCTGAAAAAGACCTCAGTTCTAGTGGTGGAGATACATAGCATGGGCACTTGATGGGCATCAACGTAGAAGATAAAATAAAAGAAAAAGAAAAAGTGGAGAACGGCAAGATGCAGTAGTGAGGTGTGGCCCCAGACACCCAACCCACCCAGGGCAGGCCTGGAACTCAATGAGATGGATGAAGTTGGAAGTGAAACACTGGAACTTTCTGAAATGGTAACAACAGAAGTGAAAAAAGAAGGGCAAAAGGCAATAGAGAAAATGATCTCTCAGGTGCAAAAAGAAACAATGCTTAAAATCAGAGATATTAGAGAAGACACAGATAAAAGAATAGATGACCTTAGAAAAAGATGTAGGGAAAAATGTTCAATACTGGAGAGAAATGGAATCCATGAAACACATCCAAATAGAGACTCAGCAGATCCAACAGATTAAATGAAGGAAAGGATAGAATTTCAGATCTTGAAGACTGAATTGCAGCTAGTGATCATGAAAAGAAAGATATCTTAAAAATAGCAAGAGATTATGAATAATCAAACCAACAGCAACAAGACAAAACAAAGAAGAACAACACAAGATTGATTGGGGTCAATGAGAAAGTTGGAGATAGCATGAATGCCATAAAAATCCTAAATATATATGCACCTAATACAGGGACACCCAACTATGTAAGACAGTTATTGGTAGATGTGGTGAATCAAACAAGCAATGACACAATTGTAACAGGAGACATCTATACCCCATTCTGATAGAGAGGCAGATCAACTCAACAGAAGATCAGCAAAGAAGTATCAGAGCTAAACAAAACCTGTAAACAAATGGACTTATAGAAAGAAGGCATGCTCTGAGGCCCCATGCCAGTTGTCCAGAGAGATCCAGTGAGCCCAGAATGGGTCCAGAGAAGAAGCCACACCCTGAGGCCTTACCACCACTGGGGGAGTATTGGTGAATCACTGCCCCATGACTCTCCCCCACACCAGGAACATGAGATCAGAGGAACCCAGGTGTCCAGTCCAATCCACTACACCAAGGAACTGGCAGCCAATGCTGGAAACACCTGGGATGCAGCAATGGGCTGATTTGGAGGAACACAGGAAAATGTCAAGATGAAGGAGGAATATACAATCTCAGACCTCCAACGAGTTCAGGACACACAGACACAGCAAAAATTAGAAGACACACAAGGAAAATTTCTGAAAAGATAACAACTGGAGTAAAGAAGCAACATAGTTCTTGCATTAATTGGTTAATTTTACAAGCTTTTGTCTGATGGTCTGGACAGCTATTTTGAAAATAACAAGAGGCATTATAGTAACCATTGTTAATTTCCTAGTGTCTTGTTTTGAAGTCCTGTATCACTTTCATTATTTTGTTTTGAGTGACTTTATTCTGTTTTATTTTGTTTGATTTTATTCTGTTTAAAATAAAATTTAAAAAGAGAGAGAGAAGGGAGTCATAAGTTTAGAAAGTTCTTCAGAAGACCACTTCAATAGTTTAATTGTCTAGTTATCTGACACTTGAACCAACTGTGAGTTCTTTTAGTGACAGAAATTAATAATGGATGGATGGATGGATGGATGGATGGGCATGAAATGAAATTAATTTACCAGGTGAAAAACTCAGCCTATAGAAAAATATGACATATCTTTGTTAGAGACAAATCAAAATGATACATTATAGAAAACCCTCAAAATGCATCAATAGGTAACATTTTAAGACATTTATTTTATATTCAGTGAGTCTTTGGTTGACATAATATAAATGAGGAAGAAGACCACAAGGTACTTTTAAAATTTTATATATTAAGATATCAACAAAAGCATTGCTAAAGTTCAGAATTCCTCCTATTTATATGGGATTAGAGTAGTGAAATATTAAAATGCATTTTAATAAACCAATTGAAGCATCCTAAAACTACATGAGAGTTTTGCTTTCATATTAAGATAATATCATCATAATTTCAATTTAAATGTTTCCATATCTTTTGATCAGAATCATTTTTACATTCAAGCTTATTACCTCTTATATAGCACTTACTCAATGTAGAGGTCATGTGAATATGTAGGTTGCTGAACATACTTACAATAGTTGGAAATTCCCAATCAAAGTTTTTAATTAAAACACAAAATGTGCAGCATACCAGTAGGAAAAACATGCTAGATACAGTTCTTTGCATGTCTGTGGAGGCTTACCTCTCTTTTTTCATTATACTTAAGAATCCAGAGATATAAGATTATATTCTTTTCAGTTCAAATTCATTTATTCTGACATGTCTAAATTATATCCAGAAATGTTAATTTTTCTAGATTCAACCCTACAAGAACTTTTCTCCATACCCCAAAAATCTATCTCCATTCTGTCAGAGAAATAGCCTATAGGTTTTGTTTTGTTTTGTTTCGTTTTGTTTTGTTCTGTTTTGTTTTGTTTTTTAAGACAGGTGTTCACTATGTAGCTCAGATTGGCCTTGCACTCACTACATAGCTGGGGCTGGCCTCAACCTTGCAACAATCCTCCTGCCTCAGTTTCCCAAGTGCTAGCATTGCAGGCATACAGCATCACACCCCCCATAAGTGTTTTTATGTGGCATCCATCCTGAGTAATTACTGAAAGTGATTTCCTACAGAACTTGGTTGTCATCAATCAGTATTCATGTCATGAAAATATTTATTAGTCTGTTTTAGAGAAAAAAATTATCACTATGGAAATCTTTGACTTGGATTACTAATTCTATGCAATTAAAGTCATGTACAAAGCATTCAGCAGTTTAAAATATTATCTTCTGGGATATACTGACAGGCATTCAGAAAAAAATGTCTTGGGTTAGACTGTGACCACCAAATAGTGTCTTATTGACTGACAGTTCCATTATAAATTTAAGCCTGGGATGTAAAGGAGTCAATTGAACTACACATTTATCACTGCCTGCAGTTGTGGATGAAGGGAAAAAACTTGTTAACATGGGTAGGTGAGGTTACAGTTTCTGAGAGGTATTGATTTAGTTCTGTCTGCAACTCAATTATAACTGAGTTGTGTGGGTGACAAAAAGATTGGAAAACTACAACCAAAATAACTCCATACTTTAACATATGGGAAATTGTGGAATAAGTATAAGATATTTGGGAACCTGGGCTTAGCCTAAAATGGAGCTTGGAAGACCTGGAAATTTTGTCCCCACTAACAGAATTTGATCAGTGACAAACCATTTAAATTTTCTGTCTCAAATGTTTAATTTTGGGAAAAAAGTGAAAGGGGGTTTAATTGATTTAGTAATGACATAGATCAATATACTTAGTGCAAATTAAAGGGTGTTTAACATGAGACCTTGGCAAATTTCTCCTTAACATAAACATCAGCTTCCTTTTCCCAGCTTCTGGCAATTAACAAGTGAATAGCAATTCCCCTGAAGAGCAAGTATTTGTTTTCATGAGTACCAGAAGCATTTTCAGAATGCACAATAATATCAGAAATCAGTTCTCACACTACCCTATGGAGGAGATATTAGTAAAAGGAGCCAAAGAACTGAAAAAAATTGTAGCTAACAGGATTATTCCCCCCCACACTCACTTTTTTCTGCTATCTCATTTATTTTGCTGACCTTACTCTACCAAAATCCTGAGCTATGGGAGACAATACAGAGACCAAGGGTTTCTGATCATGATAAAAAATTTTGAACCTTAACATAGAAACAGGCAATACAATGTCTCGAACCCAAGTCCAAAGATTAAACTTTTATATTTATATGGAGGGTGACTTTTTTCATTGCCTAATACATCCATCTTTCAGTTCCTTTTTTCCAATCTCTATAGTACCCTATGAGTCATAACCAGTATGTTATTAGATAAGGTTGAAAAATAAACAGGAATAGGCAGCATTTTCCTCCATCGGAGAAATGTTGATCTCTTGTGGGGTCCTTGCCGGCAGCCTTATTTTGTTATTCAGCATTATACTTTTGTAACACAGATTGTCTAAATTGGACAAGCCTTCAGTTGGAATTGGAAACTAAATACAACTTGAAATAAAGTTAAATCATGTGGAAAACATCAATGAATGAAGGAATTAAAAATAAAACTGTTACTACATATAAAGTAAAAGTCTCAGTAAGGACAGTCCTGACTGACTAATCAAAAAATGAAAATGAGATGAAAAATCATTGTGCTGACTGAGCAGTTGATGAGAACAAGCTATTTTTTAAAAAATCATAAGCCTTCAGATCCTCCAAAGTTACAAAAAACACGAATATGCACTAAGAAAAGTTGGCTTTTCTGTCCTCCAGGCTTATTGAATATAGCTCAACACAATTCCATTTGGATATGCTTATTAAATCCAACAGGAAATAGAAACTGCCAAGAGGTATTCATCAGAATTACATAACAAAACACATAAAATACCCTACAGGATTTCAAGAATTCTTTAAAAAATATTATAATGAAAAGTCAGAGCATTTTATTTTTGTCATTGTTGTAACTTGATGATTATTATCCTAGGATTATACAGCCTGGAGATTACTAACTCTAACTAGAATATAAAAAAGGATAACATTCATTATTTTCTCTTCTTTAGCTAATCACATTATTCTTGATTACATCAGTGATCCATGAAAATAATCAGAATTAAGTAGAAGAAAACTGAAAGAGAGGGAAAAGATAAAATCATCCTCAATTAGGTCTGTGTAAATGATAATAAAGTAAAATTAATGCCAGATGCATCAAATAAATATCTGATTTCTGTTCACCGTCAAAAGATTCAGTAACATGACTTTTAACAGGAGAGGGAAAAAATTAGCTTTAGGAATCAAAAAGAGAAAAATCATATGTACTATACTTTCTGATTGATTTGTTTTCAGGACCTGAGTTTATGTACTAACACAAAGAAAAATTCTATTCATTAAAATAATATTTTCAAATAATATGGGCCATGGAAAACTCTATTGTTATATCTGAAAGTCTTGCAAAATCATTTAATTCCTTAAAAGGACAGTAACAAATTAGATCATGTTTATTAAGAAGGACAACTTTCAAAAACATCAAGATAATATCCCAAATTTTCAGGAAAACTTATTTTTTTAATTTCATAAAAATATGTATTTCATACAATATGTTCAAAAATAAGTTAAATTTTGTACTGGACAGACTCCAAAAATTTTATCTACATACAAGCTTCCACTACACCTAAAACTGCAGTAGAAGAAATAAACAATGTGATATCTGCATATCTTGTCCAGAAAGAGTATTAAAGTTATCAAGCAAAAAAATGTAAATATTAAAATAATTGTAAACCTTATTTTTGTTAAAATGTTGGATCTTAATGTCCTATTTATCCTTTATTTAGTTCTGTATTTACTCTGCTTCCTGACCCAACTTTCCAAACACTAGAAAATTGTGCTTTAGAACAGGCCTTATGACATCCTGCTAAATGATTGTGAATGCCCAGCAAAATTTACTTGCATTGTGATCTGAGGATATTATATGAATTTTCTTCATTTTCATCACATATATTTTGGGATAATAATTGTGCTTCTCTCATGTGGTGACTTAAAATAATACTGTATATAAACTTCTTTAATGTAAAGACTTTGTAAATCATTCATGTCTATGAGTTCACTCCTTGAGATCGTGCTAAAGTCCTTCAAAAGACTGAGAATTTGCCAGTTAGATTAGTGCAAAGAATTGACTATCAACTAGAGGTTCCATTTTTTATGTAATCTAAAATTAAGGCAGTGGTGTTAAAGGTACAATACATTAGACAGACATAACACAGTGCAGTTAAGAGCATGACTTTGTAATCAGATGATCAAGATTTGAGTTAAACTTCATTTTTCTTTAATTTGTAAAACAGAAGCGACAGTTTATCTACTCTGTAAAGTTATTATGTGGATTAAAATAGATTCTCCTCAAAATGTTAAACAAATGTTCTGGTACATAAGGAATGATAGTTTATTCCTACTTTTGGAGAACACACAAAGTCCACAGAGCACAGCCCAGAATTCTCTTGAGTGCTGAGTTTGCCACAATTCTTATTACTCAGCTTCTTCATTGATTTTGATAGAGTCTTTTGGTCTCTAACAAAGCTATTTTCCATGATGTGGTTGAGAAACATGGAGGTGCTGCCTGAAAATGGCACAACGAGTATGTTTTTCAATTTTTTAAATTTACAAGTTTGGTATTTACGAACTATGGACACAGTAGCATACATGTCCACTTATATTTTGGAAATTTTTACTTAGCACTACAAAATGCCCCATTTTATATTAAAATTGTTAACATGTGGGATGTAGAAAAAGCACAACACAACTAATTCCATTTTCTCTTTCCGTATTTTACAAATGTAATCTGAATTTCTTTGACAAATTGTTTTCACTTTCAAATAACCAAAAAGTTTGTCAGCAATTTGTGAAATCATTTGAAAAGTTCTCTTTTATTTATATCAGTGTGTTAGTGAACAAGTGTGCCTTCCTATGACAATTGCTTCCTCCTACCTGTATCTTAAAATGGTTTTTCCTTTCTTATGTTTATGCAAATATTTTTATGCATATATAATATACTCACCTTGGTAGATTTTATGCAACCTTATCAATGCATGCTTTTAGTGAAGATGACCCTTAAAATACATATGTCTCTGTCGCGCGCTTGTCCCAGCCGGCAGGAAAACACACGACTCAGTGCAGCAGTAGGCAAGCTTTAATCGTCCCCGGAGAGGTACGCCCGAGAAGCCTCACACGCGTCCGTCCATGACGGCTCCTTCCGTGCTTCTCCCGCCCGAGAAGCCTCACACGCGTCCGTCCATGACGGCTCCTTCCGTGCTTCTCCCGCCCGAGAAGCCTCCTATGCGTCCGC
>RJWM01017780.1:0-42361 GCA_004363535.1 Dasyprocta punctata | reverse complement strand
TTGAGTGAGATGTGTTTCTTGTACACAGCATATTGTTGGATTTTGTTTCTTAACCCACTCTGCTAGTCTGTTTCTTTTTATTGGTGAGTTGAGACCATTTACATTGATTGATATAACTGATACATACCGGCTCATCCCTGTCATGATATCTTTCTGTTGTTGGTTTTCTACATTTTCTGTTTAATTACTTGCCCTGCTTAGTGGTTTCCTTTAGTTGTTGTTCTTAAGATTGTGGCTATCTTTGTCTCTTTCTAGTGTCTTTCAGTACTCTTTGTAGTGTTGGTTTGGTGGCCATAAATTTCTTCAGTTCTTCTTTGTCATGAAAGTATCTTATTTCTCCATCAATTTTTAAGAATAGTTTTGCAGGGTACATCATTCTGGGTTGAAAGTTATTTTCTTTCAGGTTTTGAAATTCTTCACTCCAAGCTCTTCTTAACTTAAAGGTTTGTGTTGAGAAGTCTGCCATGATTCTGATAGGCTTTCCTTCGTAGGTGATCTGTTTCTTTTCTCTGACAGCTTTTAGTATTTTGTTCTTGTGCTGTATTTCTGATATCTTATTATTATATGTCTGGGTGAGGATTTATTTTGGTTGTGGTTAATTGGGGTTCTGTATGCCTCAGTTACCTGTATGTCAGATTTCCTTCCCATGTTTGGAAGGTTTTCTGCTATTATTTCTGTGAATAGTCTTCGCAGGTCATTAGTATTGACCCCTGCTTTTTCATTGATGCCTATTAATCTTATGTTATTTCTCTTGGCATCGTCTTGCAGCTGTTGAATTGTTGTTTCTTGGTTTTTTACTATTTTTAGGAGATCTTTTCTTTCATGGCCATGATCTCTTATGGTGTCTTCAAGATATGAGATTCTATCTTCAGCTTCATTTAAGTGGTTTTCAAACTTTCCATGGAGTTTTTCATTTCCTGCATTTCCCTTTGCATCTGTTTCATGCATTCTGTTTGTGTCTTATATTGTTCATTCAAGGTTTCAATCATTTTCTTAAGTTCTTCTATTTTTTTATCTTGCTCTTCTTTAGATACACACATTTCTTTAATAATGATTCTCATTTCATTTTTTAGCTGAGAGACTATTTCTGATTTGAATTTCTCTATAACTTCATCAAGCTGTTTCTTTATTGCATTTTCTATCATCTCAGAAGACCATTTGTGTGACTCCCACTGTCTTCCATTTCAGTGTCTCTTGGGTTTGTTCTTTGTGGGCTGGGGGACTGAGACTGCCTCTTGGTCTTTCATTTTGTCATTTTCTTCTAGAACCTATGTGGCTCTGTGTCTTGCGAGGCTGGCTGGGCATTCCCCTGAGGGTCGTGCTGATTCTTGGGTAGCGCTGAATCGTGCGACCCGGTAGAGCTGGGTCCTGTGTGCAGCAAGGGAGGGTGGCCTCCCGGGGCATGTGGGTGGAGCCTCCGCCTTAATTGGGTGGGGGCCAAGGTCTCCCGGTCCCAGGGAGCTAGGCAGAGTGTACCCAGGAGTGATGCCACCTGGACCCTGGGTCTGTCTGCAAGTTCAGAGCAACAGCTGTGCCAGGGCAAGCCAGGGCAAGCCTGGGGAAGTCCCAGGCCTACAGTGCCGGGAGCAACCCAGCTGGGTGGGGATCTGTGAGCTCTGGGATGCTGCATGCACAAGCCGCTCCACTGAAGTATGGAGCTCGCACGTGCTCTGCACTCTGGTGGGGGAAGCCCAAGCTCTCCAAGTCCCTGCAGCTATGTGGATCAGTCCCTGGTGAGCAGCTCTGGGGACCTGGGCTGATCTGGGCTGGGCTGCATACCTCTGTGTCCTGCGAGGCTGACCAGGCGTTTCCATGAGGTTCATGCTGATTCTTGGGTCGCGCTGAGTCGCGGGACCAGTAGGGCTGGGTCCTGCACGCAGCAAGAGAGGGCGGCCTCCCCTACTCAGCTCTTTGCTCTTGATTCTTAACATAAATCTGGTTAAAAGCATACAACAGTAGCCATGCCACTACCTCAATATTAGACTGCCTTGAAATTTCTTTTTCCAGATTAATTAGCCCACCACCCTTAATCTCAGTCTCAGGCAAACTCTCTGGACATCAGACAAACTTTCTGCCAAGCCATAACACATCACCTGGACTCCAACAACCAGTGTAAGCCTTCTCCCCAGCATTAACCTCCTGAACTTGGTCTTTAATGGCAAGATTTCTATCAGCCTTCTGATCTTCTGAGCTCTGACCAGAATCTCCCATATAGAACAGATTAAGGTGTCCAAGGATACTCTTTCAGGAAACATCTTCAAACCTTTCCAAACAATTCCTACAAGCCATTTCCAAAGGCTCTTGAACCACATGGTCAGTTATAGTCACAACAGTGACCCATCCTCTGGTACCAAATTCTGAGTTGGTTACTTTTCTCTTGCTGCTGAGACAAAATGCCTGATGTGCAAAATTAAGGAAGGAAAGGTTTATTTAGCTCACAGTTTGTAGAGGTTTTAGTCCATAATCAGCTGACTCCAAGGCAGGCTGACAGCATCAACAGCTCGTGTCAGCAAAAGACAACAAAAGCAATAAGAATAAAATGGGAGGAGGGAGAGAGCAAGCTTCTTTCCCTCCCTTATATTGTATGCAGGCTACCTGCTCCAATGAAGGGGTAGCACTCACATCCATAATCCAAGCATTGGAACATGAATCAATCACAAACTCTAGATGCCCACCCAAATGACTTCATGAGGCTCTGGGGTGACATCTGGACAAAAACCACAAAAACTTTTCACTGATTGCAACCCTCCCCCAAAAAAAAAAACAATTCAGAGCACAATGTCAAGGCCTAAATAAATTGTTGTGAGCCAGGAAAAATTCACCTCCTTGTACATAATAATTTTTCTTTCACAATTGTAGTATCAAATTACCTGACAAGAAATTTAAAACACGCACACACAAAAATCACATACTGCAGTTTGCTTTGTAAATTAAAAATCTGAAACAAGCAACTAAGCGTAATTTCTTATAGAAGTGTATTTATTCTGTTATAGTTCTAATGTCTTAGGCACCTTGAAGTATCTTCCCTATTATGCTGGATCCGGGCTTCTTTATAACTCTGAGTGGGTGATTGTCCTAGTAGTGAATCCAGCGACTACTTTAAAGTCACCTGCCTGACTGGTCTTGTTTAAAAGACATGGTTATTGCTTTGCTTTGTGTGAGAAAATTAAATAAATTCCTCTGTTATGGTTTGGACTGAAAGGACTCCCAAAACTCATATACTAAAGTCTTGATTGTCAGATGATGGGTATTGATTAAAATGAATCAACCATGATCACTTTAACTTAAATCATGTGGACCAATCCATTGATGAAATCATAATTTGATGTCATAATCGGGAGATGATGGAAACAGAAGGAGGGGCCTAATTGAAGGGAATAAATGAGGGCAAGACCTTGAGGACTATATCAGGTCCCAGGTCCCTGGAATCTCTCTGTCTCTGTCTCTGTCTGTCTGTCTCTCCCTCTCTCTCCCTCTCTTTCTCTTTCTTGACTGCCATGAAGGGAGCAGCTCTGCTCCATCCTACCTCCTGTCTAGAGTTAAAGGACCAACTGGCCATGGGCTGAAACCTCTGAAATCATGAGCCAAATAAATCTTTCCTATTTTAAGTTGTTTATGTCAAGTATTTTGTCACAGTGACAAAATGGTGGATAAGTAGTATTTCCCTTCAGAGAAAAACTGTGCTATTTATGTGATGCATTAAAATGGAACTAAACTAGCTAAGATTTTTAACTTTCAGATGGTTGCTGGTATAAAATGTTGAAATAGTGATCTGTCATTCAGTCCAAGGGATTGATGTGGTTAATTAGAACTAAACTCCACAGGGAAGATCTTACTTGTTTTCCCTTTGATCATGAGACTGATGGATGCCATCAGAATGGATGATGTCTCCAATATGTATCCTACAGAACATCTCATGAGAGGTTTTTAATCACACTTATACATCTTGCTATGTTCCAAACACTATTTTAAAGTGCTATATAATTATTAACTCATTTAATTCTTCCAATGCCACTTATTGGTAAGTTCTATTATTCTGATAATTTAAGCATGGAGAAATACAGATGTTTAGTAACTTGTCTGTGGTCACACAGTTGGTTAAATGGCACAGCCTTTGCTACACTGCTCTTATCATCAAGATAAAGCAGAATTTCTCAAGTTCAGCATTACTGATATTCTGGGCTGGATAATCATCCATTGTACAGGGATGACCTGAGCCTTTCAGTATTTCTTAGGTCTCTATCCCTTATCCGTTTGGCACAAGCCAAAAAAGTCTTTAGACATTGCCAAATATCCCCTGGCACCCCAAATAGTCTCTTTTTAGGAACTCGTCCTTTGTTTTTATCATTGAAAGAGCATGACTGAAAAAAGAAAATGATAATAGATAAATATGAGCTTGTTAAAAATATGAGCTTGTAAAAATCATAGCATGCCTCCTCACCTTTTAAGATAGACTTATGAAATATCTTAGAATAGCCCTGTATTGGCGTTAATTTTGTCTTTCATCTCTATCTTCTGTCTAAACTTCCTCTGGCTTAGGCAGCTAGAAAAGGGAACACTGTATTTTTCACATTGTCACAAATATTCAATAAACTGTTATATCTTTATATTGTCAGACGGTATGGATGAACAGAAATGCAAGGAATTACACAAATTTCAGCCTAGCTGATGAAAAGCACTCGCAATGAATTTAGAATCAGTAAGGTAATCAGAACATACGAATGTTAAAGTATTGACACCAACCACTTTTTCTGTGGGAATTAGAAGCAAAATGATCAGTGATGGTGGTAGTGGATAGAGCAGACTTTGTTGTAAATATCAATGAGCAGCATCTAGAAAGGGAAAGTGAAAGCCAAATTGGCACCCTGAATAGGAGCTGAGTGATGTTCAAAACAGTGAGGGTGCTGGCCTGGCTAGAATGGATGGCTAGAATAAGATGCAGGCATGAAAGAAGACAATAATGAGTCAATGAAGGTTTGTGAACAAGAATATGAAACAGTATAGGTGTTTTAGGAATGTTAATGAACAGGGAGCAATAAGGGATGTAAGGAAATCCATATAGAGTTCAGAAAGTTGTTAAATAATCTATTAAGAGGTGATGAAAAGGAGACCAAGTTGTTGACTATAAAATGGAAAGGAAGGATGATTAATGGAAGTGATTTCAAATTGAAAAGGTTGGCAGGAATTGATAATTTATTAGACATTGGAAACAGTAACAAATGTGGTGAGTAGTTCATAAGAGGGGTCCCAATAACCCTTTCTTTCTGGGAGTCATGGTCTTACTTGACTTCTTCCACGAGAATGTGGGCTAGATCCTAGTAATTCATTTCTTATGAACAGAAAATTGCAAAAAGCAATGGGACATCACTCCTGAGACTAGGTTATAAAAAAGGCATTTTGAAGATCTAATATATAACATGATGATTATAGTTAATAATAATGTGTTTTATACTCATCAATGGCTAATGAGTAATTTTTTAAAGTGCTAGAGATTAAAACTAGGGGCTCAAGCATGAAAAGCTTACACTGTACCATTGAGTTACATTCCAGCTCTAAGAAAACAATCTCAAATGTTCTTACCATACATGCCTGTGTACACAAAAACACACATAGAGAACAAAAAACCCAATAACTATGTGAGGTTATATATATGTTAATGAGATTACTGTAATTGTATGAATCATTCAAAATGTATGCATATATCAAAATATTACCTTACAGATCATAAATATAATTTTAAATTATTAATTATACTTCAATAAAGTGGAAGATAAAATAAAATTTAAACAATACCACATTTGAAAGAAAGTGGGAGCCAGGGTTATAACTCAGCAACACAAGCACCTGCCTGGCAAGCACAATATCCTGAGTTTGATTCCTGGTCCCCCCCACAAATAAAGAAAGAAAATAAAAGAAAGTAGAACAGATATTTGTTTCAGAGCATAAAAACCCAAAAGAAATAAGGATGTAAGTTGAATGTAGATCAGAATTGCCTTGCTCTGTGTCATAATCCCAGAGACTGATGTATGTTGGATGAATGGAGAATAAATCGGGTATAGTTAATAGTAGAGACACAACTGGAGTCTGAATGCCCACTGTCTTTCAATATAAAGACAAAGTAAATACTTTATCCCCAAACCCACTTAATTCTATATTAATTAGTCTACTCTAAATTTATTTGCTTATCTTTTGGTATTTTTGAGACAAGTTTTCACTCTGCAGTTCAGGCTGGCCTTGAACTCACTTTGTAACCCAGGTCTGCCTCAGCCTCCTGAGTGCTGTGATTACAGGCATGTGCCACCATGCCTGGCCTTACTCTAAGTTTATAAATTTACTAATCACATCTTGATGGGTGGTGATTCTGTTGTTCAAACTCTCAAGCACCATCCTAGAATCAGAGCCATCAGTTGGTTTATTAATCAGTGGTCTTTAGAGAGAATAATCTAATGCATATTAATTTTAAATGTCAACCTGGCTGAACCACAATACTGAGGTATTCAGTCAAGTGCTACTGTACATGTTTCCTTAAGAGTGTTTTGGGACGCAATTTACATCTAAATGTGTGGACTATGAATAAAGTAGGTTCACCTCCATGTGAACAGGCCTCCTTTCCTCAGCTGTCTGTCGAAGTACAGAATGGACTAAGTTGCCTCAAATAAGCAGGAATTCAAATCATTCAGCCACCAGGCTTACACTGTACCATTGGCTCTTCCTTGGTCTCTAACCTGAAGTCTCACCAGGCAAGGTTTAGATTTGTCACCCTTCATAATCCTGTGAGCCAATTCCCTATGGTAAATCTCTCTTCTTTTCTGTCCCTCTTTCCTCTCTTCTTTTTCCTCTCGCCTCTCTTCTCTCTCCTTTTCCTTCTCCTTTCTCCCCCCTTCTCTCTCTCTCCACACACACACACACACACACACACATACACACACACAGTAGTACTTTGGTTCACAAACTCAATTTCCCCCATGATTCTGGTCACAAACCAAACTGGACAAGAACTGAATCAAATTTCTCCATAAGGACAACATTGAACCTAATCATATGTACATATTATGTTGGTTGTGTTCTCTGGAGCACCTTTTTACAATGTGTGTGCCTGTGTGTGTATGTATGTAATGTACGTATATAGAGAAAGATTTACTGTAAAAATTTAACTGGCAAGGTTGTGGAGATTGACAAGTCCTAAATGCAGAATAGATCAGCATGCAGTGCCTTGAGAACATTTCTCAACATCTAGCTACTGCCCAGCTATTTGCCACATGAGCCCCTTTCTTTAAGCCAGCATAGACCCTAGAGTGAATTGGTGAGCAAATCAGAACCCACACCATGGAACATAATCATGGAGTGACACCTGTTGGCCTGGTTATAAGCTAGGAGAAGGGATTAGACAAGAATGTGAAATGTATGGATACACTAATTAGTTTAATTGTGAGAATCATTTCAAAATGTTGGGACATCACCCTGCATCTATCTTTATAATTGAATGCAGGAACATTGTAACAGAGAGGCAACTTAATGAAGACTCGGTAACATTAGACAAAAGAGAAATAGAAGAAAACCTAAACACAAAAAAGAAGTTATAAAGAAAAGTACTGACACTGAAAAAGTCAAACCAGTGGTGTGAAAAATAAATTTAACATTTTCTAGAATGCTTATGAAATGGCTGAAAAGATGAAAGCAAGTGAGAAAATGATAAATGATATACAGAAAACAGAGCTAAGGTTTGGGGAAACCACTGTTCCCTAAGAAAACCAAGAACAAATAGCAGAATCATATATTTATACATTAATTCATATACTATTTGTATACTTACTACATGGACATGTAATCTTTCCTTATATGTGCATATTATATGTACATCATATAGTTCAATAAAATTTTCCATGTGTGAAGATATACTGTAAGGGCACACTTGTAAAAATAGCAAAGGCACAGTTAAAAAATAACAAACTTTAGATACTTGATTGCAAGTTAAAAATCAATTAACGGTTTCTGCTTATGATCCTGCTGCTTGCCACGTAAGCACCCTGCTGAATTCAGTCAGTTTGACAGTCTGGGTCTGGCTGCTTTTCTTCTGATAATGCACTGGGTCACTTTGACTATGTCCAACCTGTATTTTCCTTAGTTCAAAGAGTATGTATTGTTTCCAGCTTGCCTCAAGGACTTTGTATGGGACAAAGTGGCCCCATCAAGGACACCCTTAGCTTTGCTTGCTCCACTCAAATCCCTTCCCCTTGTCCCCAGGATGTTCCCACATTATGATAAACAATTCCTTTTAAGCAAATCTATTTAGAACTAGCTTACCTGATACTATGTGACTTAATACAATTCATGTAACCAGTCATACAATAACCTGCCATCTGCCTTGTACTTCCTGCTTGTAAACTGTATTTAAACTCTACTCTAGCCTGACTCACGGCTGGTGATTTGGACTCTGTTGTAGTCCCCCAGTCCACCTGCATAAGATCGATAAAGAATTCTAGGTTTCTCAGTGCAAAGAATCTTACTCAGTTTGATATTGGTTTTCCTGCAACAATACCTAAAATCATATAGTATATGCAGAAAATAGTATGAAGATACATATACATCCCAGGAAAAAATGAAATATCATGATAACAGCAGTGGTCTAAGAAAATGGGGTGGAAAAATACCAATTTATTTTAAGGGATTGATTAAGCTGGTTTCAAACACCTCTCTCTGTAGCAATAAATGTAAAGGCATGAGAGAATATTTTCTATAGACTTTTAGAGAAGAAAAGTTGATAATCTAATAATTTTATAACCAGTTCTTTTCTGTGTAAAGCCAAAGATGGAGATACACAATTAAGAAATACAAGATTTAAGCTTATGGTGTAACTCAGTGGTAGAAGGTTTGCCTCATGTATACAAGGCCTTGGCTTTGATCCCTACCATCAAGAAAAGAATGGAGGCAGAGAAAAAAGAAATTCAACACATATATATCCCTTAGAAACTGACTCAAGAGCTGAAGTCAGCGATTTAAGAACAGAAAATACATAAACCAAGAATGCTGAGCTGTAGTATAAGTTATTAAGTACTAAACCTAAAATAAATGAGTCAATTTAAAAAGTAGTAATAACTTAAAAAGTAATAATCAAGCAAGAGGTAAACAAAAGTTTCTTTAAGTTCAAAATTTAAGAAATAATAACAACTTGGATCTAAAGCTACAGATTAAGTTAAAAAAGAATCAAGAAGCCACACTCAGATTGAAGAGGAAAATAGAGGGCTAACTTTCTAGAGTTAAATTTCTGTAACTAGATATTCCCCTGAGCAGACTTGTCTTCCGTCTTCCACCGATGCTGGGTATATATTTCCCTTATCTAACTGATGGTACCCTCTTACGTTATCTCAAACACTTGCTTCCTGTAAGTCCAAGTTTGCCTGAAGTTTGAACTTACATCCTTGCAACATATATGATATAGTTTTCACTTAGGCCAATCAGTAATAATGACATTAGATGCAACCAAACAATAACTGCCAAATACTCTGCTTCTGTACTTCCTTCTTGCTTATCCAATATAAGCCCCAAACTACCTATGATCAGGGCCTGAGAGTTTGATGACTGATTAAATCCCTATCAGGCCCACCAACATTAAATAAATCTGCCTCCAAATCCTGAGTGACACTTTGATGTTTCTATTTGCTGCTGCAAAACAAATATTACAGACCTCTAATATTAAACCACTAGTACTCAATTATGTGAAAAGAATAGAAAACCACAGAGATTCATGTTTCCCACAAGTTAAAGGAGCCAAGCATTGAGCATACACAATTTTCTAGGTGGACAGATTACAAAAACTGACTCAAGAATAGAGAATTTCAATACACCAATGGCTTTGAAAAATTAAGAAAAAGTGAAAAGTCAACTTCATTAAGATTTGTTTATTTATTTATTTATTTATTTATTTATTTATTTATTTATTTTGTGGCACTGGGGCTCGAACTCACAACCTCACACCTGCCAGACAGGCGCTTAAGCCACTGAGCCGAACTCCTGGCCCTCGTTCTTTTTTTGAGGCAGTGTCATACTCTGTAGTACAGACCAGCCTTGCTCACGTTGTAGCCCAAGCCAGCTACGAACTCACAATGCTCCTGCTACCTCAACCTCCTGAGTGCTGGGTTCATTAAGATTTGAACAAATTCTTTCAAAGCCTCAAGTGCTAAACAATTCACCACATTTCCATGTGAAAACATTTTTAAGTACTGTGTATCACAATCACACCTCCTTGGCCATAATAATTCCTTGATACACAAAGTTACTATGCACTATCCCATTTTGATAACTCTGGCACTCTATGGAAATTGGAAAGGGTTAGCCAAGACAGCACAAGTAGAGATCGCACGTCTGAAATATGTTTGAGTCCCAGTAAGAATAATTTACACTTCTTTAAATTAAATCAACTCCATACTGCACATCTGATTGGTCTCTTTGGGGGTCAGTAATATACTAGTGGCTCAGGAATGACGTTGGCTCAGTATTGATGAATTAGACACTGAACAGTTGCAGTAACAGGTTGGCCTTGGGGAGAGGGATGCTCTACTAAAAGTCTCACATACAGAGTCTATCCCTACCAAGTTGATATACCACCATTCAGAAGCCCACTGTGCAAGCACTCTGGTGGTATAGAGAAGAAACACACCACTTCCTGTGGACAAGACACAGACCCACTCACTCAATCGACCTTGTTCGGGGCTTCCTTTGCTTTCCTGCCAGCAATAATGAGATAAACAAAACTGCCTACTTTTGATGCATTCTCTGTTTTAATGTCTTTTTTCAACACTTCCTTGCCCTTTCCTCCAATCTTAATTCTTCCAGGTCTTTGAACAACATAAACTCCAAAAGGGAGATAGAATGTTTTATTTGCTTCTAAGTCTTTAACACCTAGCTCAAACTAGTTATAAGTAATTCACATTTCTTAAATTTTTTAAACAGAGTATGCTGCTTGTATGTATTTTTTAAAGTCAGTCTAAACACATTAAACGATACAAAAGGTAAAAATACATATATCTCTGAAAACATTAAAAAGCTTTAGTAGCAAAACTGAAAAGATTTCAAAAGATAAAATTTTTTATCTATATCAGATTGCACATTTTAAAATTTCTTTGCCTAAAAGTGAACGTGCTTTTAAACATGTTTATTACCAATAATTCTTTAAAAGGGAGAATTTTACCTTGTATCCTTCTTAATTTATTTGTCTACTTTTATTCTACTATTATAAGAATACATGACTTTTAAATTTTTTATACTCTGAAAACCCTAGATAAAAGTACTGAATCTTGATGCAAACTCTCTTGATATACTCTGCTGCAACTTCTGAGGGTTTCCTTGTAACTTTAGCAACCACTGATGACACCAAACATTTCTTGAAGAACTTATAATTTCCACATATAATTTCAAAGTGGGAAAAGATCTTTCTGATGATGTGCTGAAAGTTTGTGTATTTTTGAGGTGTTGAAAGGAACATTTGTAATGGAAGAATTTCTTTCAAAAGTTTCTGAAGAGCTCCTCTTTTATGTGAGCTACCATAGTACTTACTCATTGATGCCTTAGATTCTCTTTTGAAGGGAGAGATGCCCTTATGAAAATTACTTACCCTGTTCGATTTTTTCCTCACACTCGCAGTGAGGATTATTGGAGAAAGTGCTGGATAATGAGTCAACAGTGTGGGGTACAGTCTGTGTGAATTTTTTTTTATTTTAAAGAGAAAAAAATAAAAACAATGATGTGGAATTTCAAGACATACAAGGAAATTAGCAAAAGTTAATATATTGTGTAGTGCTAACTTCAAAGTAGTTGCTCAGATTACAAAATATAGGCACACATAACTGATCAAACAAGATTATCGTAAAAGGTTTTTTCAATGAACTAAAAGAAATCTGTAGTATAACTATCTTAGCTATCTTGTATGTGTTTGTGTGTATATATATACGTGTGCATATATATGTGTGTATAAATATATATATAATATATATTATTTTCCTTTCCTTCTTTTCTCCTTTCACCCATTCCAACTGTCATTTCCTTTTGAGTAGTTTCTTTACCTTCCATAATATCTATTGTAGATTTTAGGTATTACTTACTTTTTCAGTTTCTTACACTAGAGACATAATATGATGCTTACACATGCAAGTCTGAATTATTTTACCTATGGGTGTGGTCTCTAGTCACATCCATTTATGTAAAGCTTCGAGTTTACCCTTATAACAGAGTAGTATTCTATTACATAAAAATACCACATATTTTTTAACCATTCCTCAGTTAATGGACATTTGGGTTGTTTCCAAGATTTAACTACTACAAATTGTGCTGCTATAAACATGGGTGGACATATATCATTGTGGTATGATATCTTTAACTCTTCTGGGAAAATTCCCAAAAGGAGAATAGCAGGGTCAAATGGGACCCCTAATCCCAGTTTTTTGAGGAATCTCCACACTGATTTCCACAATGATTTTACTATTATATACTCTCACCAACAGTAGAAAAGGCTTCCTTTTTCATGACAGCCCTGCCAACATTTGTTATTCATTAATTTCTTGATGATAGACATTCTTTCTGGGGTAAAATGGAATCTCAGTGTCGTTGTAATTTGAATTTCTCAAATGATGAATGATGTTGAATTTTTTTCGTATATTTATTTGCCATTTGTATTTTTCCGTCTGAGAAATGTGTATTTTTGAATTGGGTCTATGAATTTAGGGGGGCCTAATATTTTTCAATTCTTTATATTTTCCAGATAGACGTCCTTTGTCTGAGAAACAGTTAGCTAAAATGTTTTCTCACTTTGTAAGTTTTCTATTCCCTCTGTTGGTGATATCTTTTGATGTGCGAAAACTTTTTAATAAGATGAGATCCCAGTTGTTGAGTCATTGAAGCACTTCCCACACAGTATGGATTTTGCTCATGAACTCTCTGTGCTCCTAAGTCATCAAGATTTTTGTCTACTTCATACTCCAGTAGACTTAGTTTTTCTGCTTTAATACTTAGATCTTTGATCCATTTTGACTTTGGCTTAGTACAAGGTGATAGATATGCATCTAGTTTTAGTCTTCAGCACGTGGAAAGTCTGTTTTTCCAGCAACATTTATTAAAGAGGCTTTTTTTCCAGTGAACATGATTTGTCCCTTTGTCAAAGATAAGGTGAATCAGCAAGCTTGTGGTTGTGTTTACATCTTCTAATCTGATTCACTGATCTTCAGCTCTGTTGTTGTTGCTGTTGTTTTGTTTCTTTGTCTTTTGTTTTGTTTTTGTTTTTGTTTTTTGTTTTTGCCAGCACCATGCTGATTTTATCACAGTAACTTTGTAGTATAATTTTAAGTCAGAGATTGTGATGTCTCCTGCCTTGTCTTTGTTGCCCAGGAGTGCCTTTTCTATTCTAGGTCTCCTCTGGTTCCAAATGAATTTTATGAATGTTTTCTCTAGATCTGTGGTGTATAACATTGTTTTTATTAGGGTTGCATTAAACCTGTATAATGGTTTTGTGTGTATGACCATTTTCATGATGTTTGTTCTTCCTATCCATGAGCAAAGAATATCTTTCCATTTTTGGATATCCTCGTTGATCTCTTTTTTCAGAGTGTTGTGATTTTCAATGTATAGATCTTTTATTTCCTGTGTCAGATTGATTTCTAAGCATTTCATTTTTTGCATGCTGTTGTGTAGACTGTAGTTTCCCTAATTTATCTCTCAGTAAGTTTGCTGTTTGTGTACAGGAAGGCTATTGATTTTTGAGTGTTGACTTATATCCAGCTATGCTATCAGATTTGGCTATTAATTCTAGAAGTCTTTTGGTGGAGTTTTTGGGGTCTTCTATGTAGAGTATTATGTCATCTGCAAATAATGATAGTTTAACTTATCCTCCCTTATTTTTATTCCTTTTATTTCTCCCACTTCCCCAATTTTTCTGGCTGTTTCCAGAACTATGTTGAATAGGAGTGGTAATAGTGGATATCCTTACTTATTCCTGAATTTAGAGTGAGATCTTTCAAGTTTTGACCATTTAGTATGATGTTGGCAGTTGGTTTGTCACAGACGGCTTTTATCAGATTGATATAAAGACCATCTATTCCAATTTTTTGTAGAGTTTTTATCATGTGTGAGTGTTGGACTTTATCAAAAGCTTTTTCTGCATCTATTGAGGTGATCAAGTAAATTTTGACTTTGACTCTGTTGATATGCTGTATTATGTTTATTGATTTGTGTGTGTTGAGCCATCTCTGCATTCCTAGGATGAATCCCACTTGGTCATGGCTTATAATCTTGTTGATTTGTTTCATTCCGTTTGCTAATATATTATTGAAAATTTTGCATCAATGTTTGTTAGGAAGATTGACTTACAGTTCTCTTTTTGCTCGGGTCTTTCTCTGGTTTTGGTGTCAGAGTAATACTTGCCACCAGGAATGGGTTAAGGAGAATTGCTTCATTTTCAGTTTCATTAAAGAGTTTGATGAGTATTGGCAATAAATCTTCTATAAATTTATTGCAGAATTCAGCTGTGAATCCATTGGGACTTGAGCTTTTCTTTGTAGATAAGTTTTTAATTACATTTTTAATTTTATTAACTGATACTGGGTTATTTAAAATATTTATATCTTGTTGATTCAGTTTTGGTAATTCATGTATTTCTAGGAATCTGTCTATTTTTTCTGTGTTTTCTGTCCTAGTAAGTAAGGATTTTCAAAGTAGGTATTGATGATCTTCTGAAGTTCTGCAGATTCTGTAGTGATTTCACCGTTTGTGTTCCTTATTGCATGAATTTGAGTTTTTTCTTCCCGTTTTTGGCTATGGTTGGCTAAGCATTTATCAATTTTATTTATTCTTTCAAAGAACCAACTTCTCGATTTATTAATTCTTTGTATTGTTTTCTTAGTCTCTATTGTGTTAATTTCTGCTCTGATCTTTATAATTTCCTCCCTTGCCTGGGTTTTGGGCTGGACTTGCTCATTTTTTTTTTCCTAGAAGCTTGAGGTGATGCATCAGGTTGCTCATTTGTGCTCATTCTTTTTTCCTGATGTGAGAATTCACCACTATAAGTTTCCCTCCTATGGCTGCTTTCATTGTGTCCCACAGGTTCCAATAAGTTGCATATCCATTTTCATTTGATTGTAAATATTTTTCAATTTCTTCTTTAATATCAACCATGACCCATTAGTTGTTCAGGAGGGTGTTATTTAATTTTCATGTGTTTATGGAGCTTTTCCCAGTTTCTTCTGCAATTAATTACTAGTTTTATTTCATGATGGTAAGATAGTATGCATGGAATAATTTCAATTCTTTTGCATTTACTTAAATATGTTTTATGGGCTAGTATGTGGTTTATTTTAGAGAATGTCCCATGTGCAGCTGGGAAGCATGTGTATTCTGATGTTGTTGGGTGGAACACTCTGTAAACATCTACTAAGTCCATTTGTTCACAAGTTTGTTTCACTTCTGTTATTTCTTCGCTGATTTTTTTGTCTAGTTGACCTATCTCTTTGTAACAATGGAGTATTAAGGTCCTCAATACAATTGTTATTGCTCATTTGATTTTCCATGTATATTAATATTTGTCTTGTATAGTTGGGTGCTCCCATATTTGGTGCATACATATTTATGATTGCTATCTCTTCCTCTTGAATTTTTCTCCTAAGAAGTATGTAGTGACCTTCTCTATCTCTTTTGATCATTTGTGGTGAAGTTCACATTGTCTGTAAAGAGAATAGCTATCTCTGGTTTTTTTCTGGGTTCCTGTTGCATGGAGAATTGTCCGTTCTTTGACTTTCAGTCTATGAATTTCTTTCTGAGTTAAATATGTTTCTTGTTTACAGCATATTGTTGAACCCTGTTTCTTGATCTATTCTGAGAGTCTGTTTCTTTTGATTGGTGAATTGAGGCCATTTGTACTGATGGTAATAACTAATATATCTTTGTCATGTTATTTTCTGATGTTGGCTCCCTACTTTTCCCATCTGTTTTATTGCTTGCCCTGCTTGGTGGGTTCTTTCTATTGTTCTTAGAATTGTGATCAATTTTGTCTCTGTCTAGAATATGTTTCAGTACCCTTTGTAGGGTTGGTTTGATGTTCATGAATTTCTTCAGTTGTTTTTTGTCAATAAAGTATCTTATTTCTCTACTAATTTTGAAAGATAGTTTTGCAGGGTACCTCAATCTAAGTTGGAAGTTGTTTTCCTTCAGGATTTGATATACTTCATTCCAAACTCTTCTTGACTTGATAGTTTGTGTTGAAAAGTCTGCCATGATTCTGATAAGCTTTTCTTTATAGGTGACCTGTTTCTTTTCTCTAACAGCTTTTAATATTCTGTTCTTGTTCTGAATTTCTGGGTCTCAAAAATTATATGTCTGGGTGTAGATTTATTTTGCTTATGGCTAACTAGAGTTCTATATGCCTCACTTATCTATATGTCAGATTCTTTTTCCATGCTTGGGAAATATTTTGCTTTTACTTCTGCAAGTAGTTTTCTTTCTATGTCATTTGTGTTACTGCCTGCTTTTTCATTGAAAACAATTATTCTTATATTATTTTTCTTTGAAACACCTTGGAGCTGTTGAATTGTTATTTCCTGACATTTTGTTGCTTTCATGAGATTTTTCCTTTCAAGATCATGAGCCACAATCCTGTCTTTAAAGTCTGAAAGTCTGTCTTCAGTTTTATTCAAGTGGTTTTGCCAGTTGTCAATGGAAGTTTTAATTTCCTGGGTATCTGTTTGAATCTGTTTCATGCATTCTATTTCTTTCCTATATTGATCATTCACTATTTCCATTGTCTTCCTATAATCATGTATCTTTTTTGTCTATCTCTACTCCAGATTTGCTAAACAATTCCTTCATTAATGTTGACATTTCTTTTTTACCTAAGAGGTTATTTCTGATGTGATTTTCTCTACAGCCTCATAAATTTGTTTCTTTACCTTGGTTGCCATCGTTTCAGAAATGTCAGGCTTGCATCTTCCAAAATCTTGTATGTTGATGTCTGCTGGATTTGTTCTGGGTGGGCTGGATATCTGAGATTACATTTTGAGTTTTTGTCTTGTCATTTTATATTTTAAAAAATTTTTATCTTTTTTTGTGTTGATTCTTTAGTTTTTGTAGTAGGTAGCTTTATCATGAATATCAAGGCTTCTAGAAAAAGTGTGTTCTTCAGGGATGTCTTCAGTGTGTGAGAGATTCTTGGTTTGTGTCTTTACAAGAGCCTATGTTTCCAATTAATTAAGCGTGGGATGTTGGTATCTGTTTGGTCAGTCCATGGTCCTTTGGTGTAGGGCTGCGTTGAGGTTATTACCCCAAACATTTCCAGTATTGTTACAGAAGGGAGAACAACTGATTTTAACAAATATAACATCCTAACTAAAGTAGTAAAATTATCAATAACAATAAAATCAAGCACAATTTAGAAACTGACAAACTGTGGTAGCTATCGATTTTGTACTTTAAGCCATAGGAGCAGAGTCTATAATTATATAACAGAACGGATCGCAAATTAGGAGTTTGTATACAAACTGTTTCCTCTTGGTAGAGTGGTTTTACCCTGTCATAGAGAAATTTAGGGAGGATAGTGTATAAAACAAAGATAACTGAAAATGAAGTAGAAGTAAGGCTGGCAGAAGTAAGGCTGGGGATGGTTGTGCAACATTTGAGAAATTAGAGAATGGGGTAGAAAAGAAAGAATGAAGGAGTATTTGAGTAATTATCTGAACTTGGTCCCTGGATTTGAGAGATGGGATTAGTTTTCTTTGGCTGAAGAAATTCCCAGCCATTTAGGAAAGAGAGGAAAAAAGAGCAAAAGAACAAAGAAAAAGGAAGATGAAGAAGAAAAAGAATAGAAAAAAATTGAGAGAAAAGGGCCAGTTACCAAACCCTGGATTCTTCCTTAGCTGGTTGCCAGGCCCATGGAGGCCTCAATTACCTGTTGGCCCATGTAGTTATTGTTACTTTGGACTTTTCACACCACTAGCCTCACCTGTCCATCTTGTGTACCTTAACTGGGATCCTACTACATCCCTGGCATTCCTTCTGGTCTCTGGGGCTTTCCAAGCAGCTCATCTCAGTTGTGAAAGTGGCAAGGGAAGGACCGCTCTTCTCCAGTGTAGCTGAGTTCGCACAGTGGTGAGGAGGCCTTCTGTGGGATCTTTAATTTGAGCTGTCTCATTTACAAAATGTCAAGAGTAATTAATGGCTGCATTGACTATATAAAGATTGTTAATTCAGATTATGTATGAAAAACTATTTTGAAACTTTCAAGTGTTGAAATGAAAAGGAGTATTATTATTATTACTTACTTACTTTTAAACCATTGTGTGTTCTTCCAACTGAATTAAAATACTTAAAGTGATTTTTTTCTACTAGAATTTTCAATTTTAGAAAACACTTATTTAAAAATTTTTATTCTAAAGGAACTTTATGTTTGATGGTACTCTGTTCTTCCCAAAAAGGTTCTTATTTTTTCTATGTTTTCATATGTTTTACTTTAATTTTTTTATTTTAAAGAGAAAAAAAAACAAAAATCAAGAAACAAAAAAATAATTAAAACACAACAAAAGCAAAATCATAACATAGGCTCTGATTATAATTAGTCATTATTGAGTTCCCTTTCAAAGTCCCAGAATCTGAAGTTCCCTTTTTTAAGAAGGATAAATACCCTTAGATCTCTGATTCAAAGAAGAAACTCTATCCTACCTGAAAATGATTTCCAGAAAGAAGTTTTTGGTAATAAACAGAGAAGAAAAAGTTTTAAGTAATGCAGAAAAAACTGTAAGGCCTAACCTATGCCTAAAAATCATCAAAACCAAGAGTAGTGCCTTAAAGAGATATGTGGGTCATTTCTGTAGAGAGATAGGGTGGCATGGCTTTGTACATGTCTTTCATCCCTCACTGGTCCATTGTTATCCTCCAGGATGTGTTTCTCTTTCTCTATTTCTTTCTTCCCTCTTTCCATCATTCCTTCCTTTCTTTTTTTTTTTTTTTCCTTAGGATGGTCCTGGGTGTTGAACCTCATGCCTGCTAGGCAAGTGCTGTACCATTGTGCTATACTTCAAGCCTGTTCATCTTTTTTAAGGGCCTAGCTGGTGAAGTTAATACCCATAGCTAGAATGCACTGGGGATGGTCATACCTGTATCTTTTAGGTTTTTAAGTCTTGGAATAATTTCTGTTAGTTCCTTCGGTATGTGACCTTGTTTTCACTTAGGATTTTGGTTCAAGGAAGGAGGGACATGGGCAATTTCCCACATTTCAGATCCTTCGGTTGTTTGCTTCTCTCCATTACCATAGCTTATGACACAAGCCAAGTGTATTTGTATTAGTATGCTTTGCTTCACTGTGACAAAACACCTGAGAAAACCAGCTTGAAGAGGAGAAATGTTCTATTTTGGCTCATGGTTTCAGAGGTTTTAGTCCATTATCACTTCACCCTACCACTTTAAATTTAGAACGTCATGGTGGAGAGCATGTGATAGAACAAAATTGCTCACCTCACATCAGCTGAAAAGCAAAAGGAGGGAGAGCAGGAGCAAGCACCAGAGTTCCAATATCTTTGTGAGGGGCACTAACTTCCATTCCTCCATCTCCCATCTCCTAAAGGCTCTGCCACTTCCGAGTACTAATATAGGTAGGCAGTTGGACTTTTAACATATGGATTTGGAGTGGCATTTAAGGTCCAGATCATAATGTTGTACACCTGGTCTCCAAAGTTTCATGCCCATTTCAAAATATAAAATGAACTGTGTTTCTCTCCAACAGTCCTCGAGTTCCACATTGCTCAAGTCCAAGCCCAGTGGGTGTCATGGCATGTATCTATAACCCTAGCCTACTCAGGAGGTTGAGAGCCTGGAGGGCCACAAGTTTAAGGCCAACTTGGCAACACATTGTCTCAAAATCAAATGAAATCAAATCAAGTAAGGGCTGGGGATATGGCTCACTTGTCTGGCATTCATGAGTCTCTGGGTTCAATCTGCACCACTGAAAGAAAAGTATGTCTAAGTCTGAAGTCTCCTCTAAGAATCTAGACAAACTCAGCTCTGAGCCCCTGTAAAAAAAAAATTACTCCAGGAGTAAGTTGGAAAATGGCAAACATTACTATTCCAAAAGGGAGGAATAGGGGTAGAAAAAGGAAAGAGGGTAAGGAAAGATTTAAATCTCATAGGGCAAACATTGAATCCTGTACCTCTAGGTGCAGCATCTTTGGAATATGGTGGTGTGATGTGAGCTCCAAAGAGCTTGGGTAGCCCCATCCCTATGGCCTTGCTGGCCACAGCCCACATGTCTACTCTCTTAGCCTGGCTCTACACACTGTCTTTGGCTTTCCGGGATAGATGTTCTGGATTCTTGGCATTTCTAATTCCTATGGCCTCCACTGTGGCTTTGACTTCACTCTTATAGCTTCACACCTCTCTCCATCAGGGCAACTTGCCAACTGCCTGGCAACCCAGCCTTTCATTTGAAGTCATATTAGAAGTCTTCCTGAGCCCACAACTCTTGGGTTTTACATGCCCACAAAACCACCATTGTGCAGACAATGTCACCCCCATGGGCAGTAACCATGTTTGTTTGGACTACAGTTGTAATGACTCCTTAGTACCTGAATGACCAAACACTGGGCATGTATTTAATGAAGTGTGCAGTAGGGACACTGGACATATATTTAATGAAGAATGTATAAGTACAGTTCCTTAAGCAGCTTTGTGGGAGCAGGGTATCCTTGGACTCTCTTTTCAAAGAAAAAAAAAAGAAAGAAAAATTTTAGCCTGTGATGGATGGAAACTTTCTGATTTCTTAGATCCCTCAAGTCAACTTTTTTTATTGTTCTGGCGTGAAGCACTGACTTCATTTTAATGTCTTCAATCTCTTCAGCAATTGTGCTCTCCTTTTCCACCACTTCAAACACTGTCCTTTTCTGGCCAGACTGCAAGTGCTTCAAATTTTTCTCCTCTACTTTGTTGCTCCTAATTCTCACTTTAAATCTACATGAAATTAGTTGGCAATATTCATCCCATTGCCTGATAGCTGTGCTGCCTTGACACTTTCTCCACCAGAAAAATTAGTCCATCACCTATAAATGTAGCCTCCCACAAAATTGCAGGGCATAAACAAACCATAGGCAAGTTCTTTGCCAGCATGTAACATATGTGGCTTCTAGTCCAATACCTAAAAGTATTTATTTTTATCTGAACCTCATCAAGACAAGCTTTATTTTCTATATTCCTATCAGAATTCTGTCTTTCTGTGGCCACCAGAATTACTCATCAAACTCAGAATTCTACATTTTGTCTAGCTCACCTCTCTAAACTTTTTGAAACTCCTAAAATCAACTCCAAAGTCTTCAGAGTTGCATTATTTGGTATATTCATTGAAACAACTCCAGTTCTTATTACAAGTTGTGTGTGAGAGTTAGCTTTCTACCACCATGACAAAATGCCTGAAAATTTTCATATTAAAGGAAGGAAAGGATTATTTTGACCCATGGTTCCACAGGTCTCTGTCCATGGTAATTCAACACTGTTGCTTTGGGCCCATAGCCAGACAGAGCTTCATGATAGGGAGTGTGTGGTGGAACAAAGCTTCCGACCTCACTGCATCCAAAAAAGAGCAGGAATGAAGGGATTGCCCTAATATCCTCTTGAGGAGCATGTCCCCAGTGATCTAGCTTCCTTCTACCAGGCATTATCTGCTAAAAATTTTACTACCTCCCAATAGCATCATAGGCTGGCATCTAAACCTTCAGCACATAGAATTTAGAGGACATTGAAGATCTAAACCATGGATGTCTATCAATTACAAAATATGTCTATTCTAGGTGTATGTGTTGGAGCAATTGAAATGTCCAGGGACTGACACCTATACCTGATCTGAGACGAAAGCTCTAATGACACTTTGCACCCTCAGGTACAGATGTCAACTAGGATCTGTGCCCAATTCACCAAATGTTTGGATGCTTTACCTTTCTCCAATGTACTATGGACCAAGGAAGTGATAGCATGTCCTTTTGGAAGAATCATTACCACTTGTATTTGCTGTGGTGTTTCAAGTTCATAATCCTGGGAATCAGCCTTTATTTTACTCAGTGGGTTCAGAAGATGAAAACTAGCCTAAGGATGCAAACTGAGTAAGATGGAACAACTTTTTGTTGAAGCAGGAAGAAATGCTTGGTTTCCTTTTATGTAGAGATTGACTAACACTTAGCAGTCTTTCTGTGTTTTATTAATCATGGCTATAACTCTTTGTGAGTCAGACCCTACTTGTTGCTATCCACTCTTGTCATCCCTTTCAGTGACTGTGACCTCATTGCTTCTGGTAGCTAAGTACTGCCACTTGAGTACTATTATTTTGATATTTTATTACTGCTATTGCTATCATAGAGACCATTTCATATATATAAATGTATATATATATATACATATATATACATACATATATATAGACAAAATAATGTACATTGATATGAAAAGATTTAAGAGTCTCCCAGTGTCTTAGTTACTTTATTGCTGGGACAGAATACCTGACATTCGCAACTCTGAGGAGTAGAGGCTTATTTTGGCTCACAGTTTGTAGAGGTTTCAGTCCACAGCCTGTTGGCTCTAAGGCAGAGCAACATGGCAGACAGGTGTGGCAGAGGAGAAACAGCTCATTACATGGCAGCAGGGTGCAAAGAGAGATCAAGAGAGGAGCAGGGGGAGGCTATATCCCCAGTGACCCACGTCCTCCAACCAGACTTCACCTCCCAGTATCACATTTAGCTCTAAACTCACCAGTGGACTCATTCGTTGCAATAAGTACCAAACCCACATGGTCCAATCGCTTCCCAAAATCCAGATACAAACTGCAACACTCAGTGATGCCTTTTAATCAGCGAATTTCTTATGGCTTTGGTATACAAAATTTTCTTCAGGCATTATCTGGGGTATAATCATCTAGCCTCCTACTGTCTTAATCAGCTTAGGCTGCTACAGGATACCACAGGCTGGATGGTCTTAATAGCAGAACTTTATTTCTCACAGTTCTGGAGCTGGGAAATCCAAGATCAAGGTGATAGCCAGTTTGGTTCCTGGTGAATCTCATTTTCATGGTCTATAAAATTAGGGGATTGGCCTGAATTGAATACAGCCTGCAAGATCCCTTCGAGGATTTTATGGCATAGTTATGCAAAGGTCAAGAAGACAGGCTTTTCCTGCTAAATTGCAAGAAATAAAGGATTTTGTCCTGTGCATGTATACTGATGAAGAAACAACATTTTTTAAAAGTACTACAAAAAATCTGTATTCGAACACAGCTTATTGATTGCATGTATCAACATGGAGCAAACACTGTCCAATTAAATTCAGCTCCTTTTAATAATATACATGAATATATGGCATGTATATATACAGTAAAAATATATGTGTATATCTGTATATATACGACAAGCATGTATATGATAAAATATACACATATGAATAACTCAGCAATATAAATTCTGCTGAGAAAAATGACAAAACCAGAAAGATGGGCCTACTGTCTGAAAATAGTCCTTGTGTTGTAATGTTGTGGATTCTTCAACATCCTGAATTTATTCAAAACATTTACTTTTTATGGTCATTTTGACTCTTGGAAGAGCCAGAAGTCATACAGTGCCAGATCCAGTGAACAAGCTAGACGAGGACCCATTGTAATGTTTTTATGAGCCTGTCTTTCCGCTGGATGACAACACACAGCAGCAGCATTCATCTAATTTCTGGTTACACTTACAAAAGAGGACTTAGAACTGTTTCAGAAAATGGCAACAATGATGAAATATGTGGGTTTGGAGTGAGTGTATTGTAAGGGAGACTAATGGAAATGTGTCTTTTACTGTAATAAAATTTTTAACATTATCATTCATTCTGTTTTGATCACTCCTTGTATTTTAAGTAACTATCAAATAACCTTCATTTGTAAACAAAGTTTAATTCCTGCCAAACACAGAACAAACTGGACACCTTGAAAACAATAAGAAATAACATTCATATATATATATATATATATATATATATATATATATATATAAAACTTTTCTCTGAACAAATATATGTAAGCA
Source organism: Dasyprocta punctata (assembly GCA_004363535.1). Classification (NCBI taxonomy): domain Eukaryota; kingdom Metazoa; phylum Chordata; class Mammalia; order Rodentia; family Dasyproctidae; genus Dasyprocta; species Dasyprocta punctata. The sequence continues at coordinate 18,302 of RJWM01017780.1, read as the reverse complement.
AAGAACCCCTTGGTCATCACTAGCAATAACAAAGTACATACCTTGATAAAAAGAAATAGAAACATGAAATATGTTATATCATGGGCTGTATTTTCAAAATTATAAAAATAAACTATCTTTTGGGAAAACAACTTCTTAAGGTTTTATTCATATTTATACAAAAAATGCAAGAAAATAGAAGTGTAAAGCAATGTAAGAACTCAAATTAGCATCTTACATTTAACAACTTTGAATTGTCTAAACATTGTCTTAGGAAACGTTTATTCTGTAGCTCAGTGGTCATAAAGTTAATGAAGATATTATAGCTTTCTGGGCAGAAATTTGAGCAGTCATTTTTTACTATGAAAAGCAAATAATTGAATTGGTTCTTCCACATCACAGGCATCAGGCTCATCCAGGATTTATCAGGATGGTGCTTAGTGGACAATCACTAGTTCTTTGTGCGATGATTTCAAGGGTTCTGAGAGTTTTGTTCAACATCATCATAGAAATAACACAGTCCTATTTTCTTTTTACTGACAACACAGCACATTTAAATGATCACTTGACTCTTAGAAACTGTAGAAACTATTAGTATTTATTTAGATCACCCACATTAAAAATGAAACAAAAGAGTCAACAAGCTAACACACACAATATGAATGTACACACACAAACACATGCATGTACACACACACACACAATCACATGCAAACACTTTCTTGAATGTTTCAACTCTGTAATAGTAAAAAATATTCCTAAAGAGTTATCACTCTTAATTTAAAATGTTTCTGTTTCAGAGATGAAAAATAATAAACTATTAAGATTCATGATTCAAAATTATCTACATCATTCATTTATGATTGTTGTCACATCGTGTTGAAATTTTTCCTTTCCCTTTAAATTAGATGATGTTGTAATTGGACTCCATTATCCTTTTGATGATACACAGGTGTAAGCTGAACCCAGTGAGGACACGTTGAGAAGTTTCGGGAGCATTCTCTTAGGACTTTAGTTGTTATTTGTCACACACTTACTATTGTTACCTTATTTGAATACTGAGATGTTGGCTAAGTATTTGTCCTTTATTCTTGCTCCTATGTTTTACAAATTTAGTTTACATTCTATGTTGGACCCTCTATAAAACATTAAAATAAGTACTCATTTATCAGCAACATAAATATCAAACACACCTAAAATCATTTTCACTTATTCACTAAATTTTCACTAACACAGTCATATATTTCCCAGCACCTGAAATCAATACAGCACAGCTGGTGCTATGACTGCAGAGAATATAACACTTTGAGAGGCACACATTACATTTTTTTCAAATAGAGATGTTTTATTTTCAAGCATTAAAGCTAAGGAAGGACTGAGATTTAGCTCAGTGGCACAGCACTGCCTGGCACGTGTGAGGTCCTGAGTTCAGTTCCCAGTACCAAAAAAAGAAAAGAAAGAAAGAAAAGAAAAGAAGAGAAGGGAAGAGAAGGGAAGGGACATAAAGAAAAGGATGAAAACAAAACTTCAAAAATTATTTGCTACAAAGAAAAGGCTATTTGGGAAGATGGTTCACAGTAAGTTCCCAAATATAATAATTTGATCATTTAAACTGATTTAAAATATATCTATTATATTCCAAATGTTTACTTGTCCACAGTGAAATATGTGGTGATGTATCAGAAGCAGACCAAAAATGGATAAAATTATTAATTTTCATTTCATAGCATTCAGGTTTAAAACAGTTATTCAATAAGCAATTATGGATTTCATATCTGTGTTTATCCTGTCAAATTTATTTAAAATCAAATAGATCTGTTGTTTCATTAGAAAAATGTCAGGCTGAGGTTTTAGCTCAGTGGTACAGTGCTTGCCTGGCATGTGTGAAGCCCTAGGAAAGAAAAGAAAGAAAGCGGGAAAGAAAGGAAGGAAGGAAAGAAAAAAAAAAGGAAGATGCCATGTTTATGCATATAAATGATTTACACGCACACAAACACTTGGTAACAGAACATGTAATTTTTTTTTTTTTGTACTGGGGATCAAACTCTCAACCTCCTGCCAGGCAGACACTTAGGCCATTGACCTACATCCCCAGCCCTATTTTTTGAGATAGAGTCTCACTATGCAGTTCAGGCTAGCCTTGAACTCACTTTATAGCCTAGGCTGGTCTCGAACTCACAACAATCCTCCTGCCTCAGCCTCGTGAGTGCTGGGATTAAAGGCATGTGCCACCACGCCCAGCCAGAACATGTAATTGAGCAAAACAAAAATCATTCCTTCCTCCAATCTTTAGTATCTATTAACTTGTTTTGCTATTATTAACTCTTCAGTCTTAAACAATATGATTATGAAGTTGTAGTATAGACTACATGCCCCAAACTAATCTAACAGATTTAAGAAATACAGCAATATATGTTTAGAAAGTTAAATCCTCTAGAAGCAACAAGATACTCCTACATGATTTAAATTTTTCATGAGAGTTCATTTGAAGCAAATTCTCCAGTGGTGATATTAAAGTAATGTGTATAAATTAGAATGGGTCAATCTTTCTGTCTCTATAGTCCAATTTGCTATGAGTGTCAGTACATAAATATTGGAATGCTAGTGATTGTATATGATTCTAGCAAATAATTTCAGAAAAGACAATTATGAGTGTTCATCCTTATCCCACATCAAATGGCCTTGTGTGGACTTTGCCTATCCAGTCTCAGATCCCATTGAGTGCTTTTGAAAAAGAGCATCTTCCTGCTGTTATGACATGGGCATTGTTTTTGGCTTTACAAAACCTCTAGCTGAAGCGGTGAAATTCCAGCTACAGGAAAGTGTAAATACAAATAAAATTTGGAAATGTGCCAAAAAGGTTTTACCCTGACAGCAGTTTGTAGTTGGTTAACACAATTTGCTGGACTTCATGAAAAATTTGTTTCCTGAAATAGAGCACATCAGCAGGACTACAACCCGGGGATCAGTCTGTACTACACAATAATTATTTGATAATTAGCAAGCTAGATGTCATAAGAGTTCATCTTCCAGACTGAAAAGTAGGTTGTGCAGTGGAAATGCCAGGCACACCTGGCTGCAGATCTGACTTTTTCAGAGGAAAAAAAAAATACAGAGCTTAGGACTTTCTACGTATTAAAATACAAGTGAGAAGATGAAATCTCTTGAATGATTTCAAGTCTTCTGAAATAGTATTCTGGTAGAGAAAATTTTGGTTTTGGGTCTTTATGAATAGCTTTTGACAAGTAGTATTTTAACTACTATTCTGAGGATAGTGAAGCCAAGATTTTAAAGTTATATACTTGATTTTCAGGTGACATGTACTTTAGTTGGCAGACAAAGTTTTAAAAGATACAAGTTTGATTCAGTATTTTTGTGGTAGTACAATTCAAATATAATATGATATATAAGCCAAGAAATAAAATTCTATAACTGGCCAAGGAATCATACTGCATATAAGCAGCATATAGATTAGCAGCATAGTAATTAAATCCAAGCATCAAGAGTAGAATGTAATACAAATATTGAGAGTTTGGTTGAAAATAATTTATTAAAGGCTTGATTATCTGAAATTTGGAACATCAGCCTAAATATTAAATCTACAATATAAATATGATTTGAGTAAGAATACTTACATATAAATTATTTGGGTAAATTTTTGAAAATAAGTTACACACACTGACAACTATCTCCACTGTAATTTGGTGTTTCCCAAAACATGTTTTATTTTTAAAATAATCTGACCCTCCCAAAGAATTTTTCTCTAAATATATCTCCAGGTAACTTTTTTGTTATATGTTAGTCACAAATCACCAACTTTTCCTTGTGAGAATTTTATTATGGATCTTTAAAATATGAAAATAAAACATGGTTGTAGTGTGTAGTCAAGCACTCTACGTAGCAAACCTCATACAAGTCCCAAAAAGACATTGAGGTAAACTACAGTATGCTTATGAAGCCAAAATTCTGCCATATATTTTTGGCTCCTCTTACATTGTCAATATTATTTGGGCAATTAAATACTGAAACGAATTATTGAAGAATATTTGTTTTGTGATACTTGTAAAATAAAATCTGGCTTAGATTATCTACTTGACCACCTAGAGTACCAATCTAGAACACAGTCACCATAGTATATAAATATCTCTTTGTACATTTTTTGTATATCTCTTTGATCCTTCATTATTTTTGAGTGAACTGATAAAGCAATTTAATGAATAAACAGAGGTAATTTCAAAACAATAGGTCAAAGGAAACAAAATAATAAGCCAAATATCTATGATATGGTTTGATCTAAAGTGTCTCCTAGAAGACTCAAGTGTTCAGAAGTGGGACTTTTGGAAAACTGATTAGATCATGAGGCACTGATGAGCTGATAGCTGAATGTGCTATTATGAAGTAGGGCCCAGTCGGAGATAGGTCACTAGGGATATGTCCTACCCCCAGCCCCTTCTTCTTTCTCTGACTTCCTTGGTTTGACTCTGTTTCTTGGCTGCCATGGGTTGAGCGGGTTTCCTCTGCCATGCCTTCTCCATATGATGCTTCTGCATCGGAGCCAGCTAACTATGAACTGAGCCTTTTGAAACCATGAACCAAAATATTTTAAACTGTTCCTCTCTTAAATTGTTTATAAGTATTTGTCACAAAGACAAGAGGCTGACAACACAACCTTAAAAAGTGAAATAAAAATTTAAATGTAGCTTTTTCTTTAAAATATGATGGTAATTAACATCTGAATACGAGCTCTAAGAACTCTGTCATAGTTCTTCATCTAGTTGAATGTGCAACATGTAGTTATAATATAATCTTAGATGTAATAGAGATTTTGACTATAGTTGTCCAGTTCTATACTTCCAACAGAAAAGTGTGTAATGGTGGTGGTGGTAGCTATGGTGAATCATTCATTGATTCAATTTCAGTTTTTCACACTGTAATGAGAATCACTCCTCTCACTTTTTCTTCTTGTTCCATTTACTCATCATAAATAAAATGCTCTATTCATTTTCGTACTACAAATGTTTTTAAAAGGGGGTATGACAATTGCACTTGTCCCTCAGAGTCTGTGGGGGGAAGGATTCTAGAATTTCCCAAGGATATGAAAATCTGTAGATGCTCAAGTCTTTTTATATAAAATAGTGAAGTATCTACATATAATCTCACATCTTCCCATATACAGTACTAGAAATCATCTCTACAGTACTTATAATACATACTCACATTATATAAATCATTGTTGCACTGTGTTGTTTAGGAAATAATGACAAGAAAAAAGTCTGTATGTATTCCACATAGTTCGATTTTTTCCCCCTAATATTTGCATCTGTAGTTGGTTGAATTCAAGGATGAGAAACCCACAGACAAGGAGAACTGACTGTACTGCTTTGTTGTAACTCACTTACAATAAACGTTTTCACACACTCTCTTCACTTAAAGGCATTCATCATGCCACTTTAACCCCCTAGCCCAAAACATACCTTCAGTTAACATATGACTCTTACATGTTCCATATTTATTTTGATAAGCAGAATTAGACTTATTCACAATACAAAGAGCACACTAGTTCAGGAACTACAGAGGCAAGCCCTTAGGAACTTGAAGTTCTTCAAATACTCTGTTTTCTAGACATAAGGAAAACAGACACTAAAATGAACAAGACTTTGAGCAATGTAGATAATTGCCGAAATACTTTTTTCTAAACAGAGTCCACTTTTATTAGATTGTTGTTGGTTATTAGTGGAGAAGGTTTACATTTAATTCTATCTTCTACATCGTTAGAACTATCCATAAAGAATATCTTGGCTGTACACAGTGACACTATAATTTTCCTGTATTCTTTTCTGAAATTTTGGTTCAGTAATCCATATATAATTGCATTGAGGCAGCTGTTGAAATATGCCATATAGTAACTAGCCACAAAGAGCCATTCTGGGATCCTGGGCACCATGCTGGCAGGGTCTGAAGCTACGATGAGACCGATGAAGTTTAGAGGAGCCCAGCAAATGGCAAAAAGTACAAAAACCACAAACATGGTGACAAAATTCCTGAAGTCTTGTGGTTTCAGCTTAGATTTGTTTTCAGGTTTCACCTTCTGTCTGACCTGTAGAACCAGGATCCATATTCTTAGGTAACAGAATATGACAATGCTCATAGGAACTATGAAATGGAAAACTACCACAGCTATTGTATATGCTGAGCTCACAGACTGTGTGAATGTACAGGAATAGATCCGCGGGTCATACTGCAGGGTTCCAATTCTCAGGTTGGGCACAATTGCCACAAGTGTCAATATCCATATCAGAAACACATAGCAGAGGGAATTCTTGCTACTGTACAGCTTGTCATACTTGAGACTGTGGCAGATGTAGCAGTAGCGGTTAATGGCAATCCCGGTGATATTGAATACGGAGCCAATGACACTCAAGCCCATCAGGAAGGCACTAATCTGACAGTGCAGATATCCCAGGTTCCATCCATTGTTAAATATAGAAGTCAGCACCAAAGGGTAGGGGTAAACGGCCACCACCAGGTCTGCGACTGCTAGGCTCACCACAAACACATTTCCTAAAACAGAAAAAATGTACAAAACGTAAGTTAACACTAGCATTGCATGGATTTCATTGTGTTTTTTCTCAGTTACTAAAGAAAAACTTCCCACAGCTTGAATGACCTGACATCATAGTACTACCAGATCGTAAATGAACTGGAGACCACTTTCACCAAGAAGTAAGCCCACTGTTTCCCTTGTCAAGTCCACTCTTCATAAATTTATACATCCCAGAACAAAGCGTGTTTCATATCCAAAATTATTGTCTTGTCAACTAGTTTCTCTCCTTTAAAGAAATATCCCAAGTTTGTTATACTTGTATTACATCTTTTGTTTTGGAATCTTCTCCATTAACAGAGAAATCACACGTCATACCATTTTGCAAGGTAGCCATGACTTTCTTGAGTTCCAGATCTTCTATCCCTCTCTAGGTATTCAGTTGTTCTCAACTGGGCCTCTAGCTTCTGCTGTTGGAAAGTAGAAGAGTTACTTAAGAGAAAAAGGGCCCTGTTCTCAGTTGTCTGGATTAGAGCAGTGGTTTTCTCCCTTAAAAGCTATAGAATCAAGGCAAGTTGCTTCAGCTCACCAAGCCTCAGTTTCCTCTCCTATGATATGGAAGTAATGGTAGTATCTTCCTCATCAGCTCATAGTAAGCATTGAATGAGGCACACTGTGTAACATACTGGATTCAATGACCAGTGTCATATGGGTGTTGTTCATATTCTACAACTCCCTCACCTCAAACCAAAAGAAAAGGTAGTCAAACCCTAAATGAGTAAGTCCCCGATTTACAAGCATCCACATTGTGAACTGTCAGAGGTGTACTGCATAAGACTCACTCTGTCGGGTTACTCTATGTCACATACTGCTTTGTATTTGAGGTTCCTATTGCATTAATTTCATTTCTCCCCCAAAATTATTGCAAAAATGAAGTAAAATAGCAGTCATTATGTAAGAAAAGAAGTTTGCAGCATTTAAGAATTTCAGGAAAATTGTCATAAAGGCAAATTCTTAAAAATTGGTTATGATCATCTAAATTAAAAGTACAATGGCAAATTAATTTTGAAGTGAATAAATTTCAACTACTAATCATATATTTAAATACCTAAATTAGCATATTCAATAAAATTTAACTCAAAATATTTAATGTTTTTAAAATACACACATCAAGTGAAATATAACTACAAATTAAAATATCACAGAAGCATATTCTTTTTACCCAGAAGGTCATGAAGACAAACTGACTTAACGTACACTCGTTTTTAAAGAGTTTAAAAATAAAATCACAAATGATGGCATGGATTTTGTTCCTATGGTTTTAATTCTTCACTCCATTTATTTTATACCAATTATGCTTTATTACTGTTAAGTAATTACACTAATTTAGTCACCCATTTTCTTTGAAGTAATATCACTTTACAAACGGTGAAAGAAAAATACAAGCCCTCAGAGATGGCTGCCAGGTAGCTCTGCATGAAACCCTGTCACACCTGCTCATGTGTGTTGTGTGAGTGGAATAAGGGGGAAGCGAGTTTCTTCTTTTTTGTTTAATTTGAGAACTCTATCAGGTAAGAGTAATTAAATAATTTCTTCATAATATCACATTAGAAGGTCACATATTCCATTCTTAGCTCTGTGCTAGATTAAAATCCTATCCATTAATACAGATATTAAAGATTCCCTGCCCCCAGAATAAAAACGTATCCTGAAATTTAAAATAAGGTCTATTCATGTGCAGCACTTTTTCTCTGCTGATTTACTGCCAGTCCCCTATTGTGGGGGAGTCATAGAACCATTCAATGTTAAGCTTGAAAGGCTTATGCTTAATAACCAGCTTGTATAATTCCTACTTCTTACAGAAGAAAACAGAAAAGTGGAGTTCAATTGAAATAAATTACAAAATTGTTAAAGAGTTCAGAATGTAAACAGTCATTTGTTTCTTAATTATGCTTAGAGTTCTTCCCTAAGGAAGCTCAGATATGTAGGTTCAAAATGAACTCCGGGGGCCAGGTCCCGGTTTAGTACCTTGTTAGGCACTATTCTAATACAAGTACATGAGAACTAGAAAACTGCAATGTAGTGAAGAGGAAAGGGAAACCACTTAGAGGCCACTATACTGGCAATAAGAAGAAACAGACTCACAGAGACTAAAGACACCAATTATAAAAGCAAAGTAGGCATGCACTCTGGTGAATGAAACTCTAAATTAGAAATGAAATATAGCAGATATGAATAAGTTAACAGACAACCACAAAGTTGCCTTTCTAAACTGCCTCCCTCAGAACTAGTCTTATGACTTCTCTCTAGGAATGGCCACAATGGCATTGCTTTCATTGCTTTTTCTATTTACTACAATTATTTCTCCGCCTTTTACAATCTCCTCACAGCCCAAGTGCATACAAGGGCAGTGCCTCTCTGTCATCTGTCTTTCCTTCTCAGTTGTCTTTCCTGTAGATTTTAGGCATCAGCACTAGATACAGAAGCATGAACTCCCACAGTTGCTCCAGAGACTTTGTTTCTCAGTCTTCTGGAACCCTAATTCATGCAGGCTCTGGTAGTGAAAGTGGATGAAGAACCTTCAGGATGATACTGTAACAGAAAACATGTCCCTAGCCAATGAACTTCAGTTTCTTAGTTGCCCAGGTAATAGTTCCTGTTACAGTTCCTGTCACTACTGTCTCCTAGAAATGGCTGGTCGCTGTGATGCATAATGTAAGAACCAATCAAAGACAGCCGAGTACTCTGCTTCTTGCTTGCAACCCCATAGAAACCGTCCCACCTGGGGCTTCAAGGCCGGACATTTTGAGGGACAATTGATTCCCTGTCAGGGCCTGTCCAACATTAAATAAATCTGCCTCCAAATATTGGGTGCTGTTTTGGTGTTTCTGCTTGTTGTTGAAGCACCTCTGTATTGTTTCTGTTTATCTGCAATTGGTTCTGTAAGTATTGGATTTAAAGTATTAAAAATCATATTTCCAGGAGCAAACAGGGCACTGATAGTTTATGACCTGTAGTGGCTAAAGTTACTTATCTGTACCAACTTCCATAGTAAAGAAAAACGTATTACTCTTATCACTAAATATATCACTTTAACATACTATGGGGTATCTATCATTTTGACATACTATGAGGTATGATTTTTTTAAAAAAAACCTACCATGAATGTTTAAATTGGTGACCTCATAAGGGGGATAAGGAGATTCTCATCTCTTCTACCACTTCCATCCTGGCCCCCTAGACCCACCAGATGATGTAGCTAGAAGGCACCATCCTAGAAGTAGAAAGCAGCCCTCACCGAACACCAAATCTCCAGTGTCTTGATCTTGGACTTCCCAGCCTTCAGAACTGTGAGAAATAAATTTCCATTATTTAGAATTATGTAGTCTGAGGTATTTTATTATAGCAGTAGGAGTAGACTAAGACACCAATGGTGCCTGAATTATTTGTGGTAGCTCAGCAAGCTGTAAGAAGACATTAGCCAGCGTAGAAAATTGACTTATAACACAAACCCTTAGGATTTTGCAGCAAAACTGTGTTGTCCTCTGAAAATAAGCATGCCCCTTTTTTTTCTTGCTACTCAGTCTCAGTAAAGTCTGTATACTTGACTGTGAGCCACAGGTGATGATGTAGTCTGAAATGTCCCTCACTAGGGACTCCTGTTGGTTGACCCACCAATGCATAAGTGTCAACATCAAATATACATGTATTCAAGCAGGTGCTAAAGGCACAAATAGGTGGACAGATGACCATGTCTTGTGGTCCTACGAAATGCCCCCATTCTCTAAATATGTACTTATGGCCTCACAGGGATTTTCCTTTGACCAGCTGTCTTGATTACTTTTCTCCCATTGCTGGGACAAAATACTCAACAATCAAAATGAAAGAAGGAAAGGTTTATTTAGCTCACCATTTGTCGAAGTTTCAGTCCACAATCAGTTAACTCCAAGGCACGGGAGCCTGGCACTGGGGCAAAACTTCAAGGCAGTAGCCAGCAAAAGCAGCCAGAACAAAAGTGGGGGAAGAGCAAGCCTGTTTTCCTCCCTTATATTGTACACAGGCCACGCCCAGACTCCATTGCTCTGGCTACTTTTGAGGGCTGCTGCCTTGAAATGTTGCCCTGCTGCTGTGCCACTCTACCTTGGAGCCAGCTGATTATGAACTGAAACCTCCACAAACAGTGAGCTAAATAAACCTTTACTTCCTTCATTCTGAGTGTCTGGTATTTTGTTCCAGCAACTAGAGAAAAGTAACCAAGACACCAGCTGACTGAGAATGAAAGAACTTCTGGCACAATTTATAATATATATTATATATTGGCCATTACCTGCAAATGAATGATTGCAGCACTGTAGACCCAATCCAGAGTGGCCATGAAGGACAAGAGTAAATGAAAATTTCTCCCAGTTAACAAAATGTTAATCAATGTTCAAACAAAACCTCAGACTGGTTGAGTGGCCATGAAGGACAAGAGTAAATGAAAATTTCTCCCAGTTAACAAAATGTTAATCAATGTTCAAACAAAACCTCAGACTGGTTGCTCATTTTTCTTAGAAGGAGAGATGGCATCAGAAACAGATCTTCACTGATCCTGGGCAATGACTAGTAATGGGATCAAATGATCAAGGAGTTGAAAGATACATGATTAAAAAAACTGGTGACAAAGTGTCTGGGGAAGATGTAGGTACACAGACATATCAGGATGGTAATTTGATGTGAAGATATTTATAAATCATTTGAACGGTCACAAAAAAGCAACCTCAGGAGAAGAGGAACTTGATGATGCGACTTGTGGACATCAGTTAACATTTCCTTAGCCATGACTGTCTTTGACTAATAAGCTCACAAATTTTTCACAGCAGAAAAGAAACCTATATTCATGGGGTTATCAATATACATAGTACTTATGAAACCTATTTGACCATAGCTACTGCTGAATGCTCAAAATACCAGCAATGGAGACCAACAACCACATAGCACCATTCCCCAAGGAAATCAGCCAATCACTATGCTGGTGGCAAGATGACACAAAACCACTTCCATCATCAAAAGTGGAAGTACTTTGTTCTGAATGGAATAGAAGCATACACCAAGTTTGGATTTGCCTTTTTAAACTTTTAATACTCTTCGTTTTTCTACCAACATAATATCATCTACTCACAGGATGCCTTTTCTACCATGATCATATTCTTCACAGCACTGCTGCTGACTAAGGAATTCATGTTATAACAAATGGAGTATAACAATGAAGTCGTGCTTTTGGAATTCACTTGACTTCCCACACTTCCTGTCTAAGAAGGGCTGGCTAAAAAGAAAAAAGAAAAATAAATAGCTGGCTTATCAACTTGGGTTTAAAAGCTCCAGGTCAACAGCTGCAGCTGGGTGAGCTTGTGGGACTTCCCTAAGATGTGATTAAAACAGGGATTAACATACAGGATTCATGGATCAGAAAATCAAGGGTGTAAATGGCAGTTTTTTCCTTTCACAATTACAATAGTGATACTTCAGCAAAACATTTGCTTTCTGTCTCCTGTCTTTCCAACTTTCAATTCTTTCAGTCTGACATCTTAGTTCCAAGAAAAAAAATACTCCCACCAGGAGACATGCTAGTGGTTTTATTAAACTGGAAGTTGGTACTGCCACCTGGCTCCTCTGAGTGCATCACTGCAGTGATCATTAGAAAAAGGTGATCACTGTGCTGACTATTATGATCAAGGTGAAAACAGTTGTTGTTACTGAATAGGATCAAGGATAGATATGTCCTGAATGCAAGAAATCCCTATAGTATCTCAATAATCCCATGTCCTATTATTAAAGCCAATGGAAAATTCAAATAGCTCAACCCAGGGAGAAATGTAAATGTCCCAGGGATTTAGGAGGAATAAAGGTTTGAGCCACCTAAACAGGAAGAAACCCATAATAAATAGAACATAGAGGAAATGGGGAACAGAGAAGGTAGTTATATGCCCATTATGACCAAGTGCAGAGATGGGGACTAAAATGATCACAAATATTTCTTCTTTACTATAAGTTGTGAACATATTCATATTAAGCACCTTTTGTTTCCTTCCTTCTATTGTTTTATTGCTATCTAATATGTAGCCTGTATCTCAGTAAATAAATTATAGGATAAGTAGGGAACGGGATTCAGCTAGAAAAATAATGAGAATTATGTCAAAATAGATTTTAGAGACTGTATTCTTTGGCAATGAGAGTTATTGCTTTCAGGTCTACATGAGATAGTCAGATGATGGTAGATGGAAGAAAAACTTTGGTCTTTTATTTTCAAGTTATCTATGATTAAAATATATGTCCATCAGCAGATGAATGGATAAAGAAAATGTGATATTTATACACAATGGAGTACTACTCTACAATAAAGATAAATTTGAGTTATTCGTAGAAAAATGATATACCTTAAAACTATAATGTTAAGTAAAATAAATATCACATGGTTTCTCTTCTGTGAGAAAACCAAATTATAAATAAAGAGCAAAATAAAAGATAAATAATAGAAAGTAGGAAGATCTTCCTTAAGTGGAAAGGAGGTCAAGAGATGGAAGAGGGTAGGGAGAGGAGAGAAAATGTATGAAATAAAGTAATTAAAATGTGCTCTGTACATGACTAACTCCACCCGAGAAATGCAAACATACACTAATAAAAAACTAAAAATTAAAAAATTAAGTAAAAGAAAAAAGATTTATATAGGTAAATGATAGGTTGATAGATAGATGACAAATAGAGAGAGGAGAGACACAGACAGACAGATAGATACACATAAAATTGCCAAGGGGTCTATTGTATTGGATTTGTATTATGTACATTTAACTCCATTGGAACTGTTTGCCAGCATTTACTTCACTGAATAGTCGTATTTTAGCATGATCATCAAAAGAACTTTGTGTAAAATGGAGAAGGCACAAGTGAAGCAGCAGCCACATTTTCTATGACCAGGAGATCCAAGAAGACCACTAGGCACTGTAGCACCTCCATCTTTAGTGAAATTGTAGCTGGAAGAAGTTTATAGAAATCTCTTATACTGAGCTAGAATCTTACGCTTTATCAGTCATTTTTTAAAAATACCTTACTTCGAAAACCTCAGGCTGACCTGCATCAGAACAAATACTTCTGCACTGCTTTCCTTTCATGGGAATTACAGAGAAACATGTTGCAGAGTCTGGATTTTATGTTTAAGTTTTTATCAACAGCGTTTCTACAGCACTAGCCATCTTGTTCCTACTTTGCTCATAATTGAATCTGGGCAATGATAAAATCAGAATTAGTTTCATTCTATAGGTTCTCCTCAAAATATTGGCTATAGGAGTCCATTACTAAACATGCTCAATTATCAGGCCATTTCTGTGCATTCCCCTTGCCTCATGGCCACTATGGCGGATGCTGCTACTGCCTTTTCCCAGGATTCCTTTGACAGGACAGGTGGGTGCACTTATCCCCAAAGTTTCAGAGTCCCAAGTACTACTTCTCCAGAGATTGCAGTTGACAAATGTCAGTTTCCCTGCCTCAAGCAATGGAAATTCTAGATGAATTTATGTCCAGACACCAACTTTTGGATCAGACCAAGTCTAATCTTTACCAGAGATCCCATTCTTCCTGACTCTTTACCTTGTCCTACTCTGCTTCCTTGCCTGCTCGTGTCCCTCTGAGAGCACCTCTAGTACAGCATGAGGGCTGAATCTGTCTCAGGTTCTGTTTCTAGGCAAACTAAAACAGACTGTCAGCTCTGAGATGAGGCTGGGTGGTTTTCTAAGGAAGTTACTGGCTTTTGAGGGGAAAAGAAATTACTATGGTTATTTTACAAAAATAAGCAAACCTTATCGGATAGACAGTACAGATTATAAATGCTTCCTGCCAATATTCCTCAATCTTTTCACCCTCACTGTGTGAGAACATGCTGCCAATATCAAAGCAGCACAAAAACACAGCCATTTGCATTAAAATCTATCTCCCTCTAAGAGTCTGTGATCCAAAACTGTGTGTGTGAATGTTTAAATTCTCGCTGTGAGAACAGAGCTTGACACACAGTGATGCACAAGAATGGTTTGTAGAAGCATTCATGCATCCTGAGTCTCCAAGTGACACTCATACATGCACAGAAACTAGTTGCTCTTTTGCTCTTGTCTACCAGATGTTGCTTTTCTCTAGGTGCCTTCTTTTGCTTCACCTGTATTTTAACTATGTGGAAATCAAGAATAGAAACACAGCAAGTTATTGTACATATGTTTTTTTAAAAAGTGACCCGAATTTAAAACAAAGCAAAACAAAAAAGACCTGAACTTTAGCATCAAAGTGGCAAGGACCAGTTTGAACAGGAAAAAAATATACTTAAAACACTCTTGGAAACGTTTTCATCTGTTTAAAAAAAATCCATAGATTCAGATTGAAGATATCTGGTTTAATAAGATTCTATTTGTAAGCCTGGATTGTCTAAAAATATCCCACATGCATGAATTTTATGGCATGATAGGGAAAGCTGAGAGGCTGGGGGAATATTAAGGAATATTTGGCCAGACAAGGAATGTGAAAGGCTTTACTTTTGGGCATTAAAGCACACAGGTGACATCTTATATTCTTAAGTTTAAAAAGATTATGTTTTAGAGATTTATCTTTTTAGATTATTACAGGCTATGTGAACTGTAAGGTTAGAAACAAACCTTTACACCTGGATTCAAATGCTGGCTATGTTACTTGCTCAAATAACCTTAGATAAATCCTAGCATCCTAGATCCTCAGTCGCCTAACATGTGATAAGTCAAGATAACACTGGCTTTGGTGAGGAGCTGCAAGCACGAGTGGCACATGTTTGACTCTGAATGAATACTCGTTTCTCATATCTGTTTGCCTGTGGTGGAGTCCACACCTTCTGCTTCCCAGATTGTTGCTCACCCTGGTCTGAGTACCAGAGCTCAGAAGCCTCCTCTCATTACCCCTGCATTTGCAGAGTCTCGCCATGGCAAATAGGCCTTCTTTTATCCTGTGGCCCCTCTGGCTATCAGCCTCATCCTCTCTCCTTCCTTGTTCAGGCAAGGCTGCCCAAAAGGACACGATCTATTTCTTTCCTACCCTTTAAACCACCATTTTATAACATCTGGCTGCTACCCACACCCTGCATGTACATTTCTCTTGAGTATTCAGTGACATTCTTGCTGACCTTGTCTCTCAGCCTTTATCCTCTTTAACATCGCTGAACTATAATATCCTATTCATAGAACACAGCGCCCACATCATGGTTCACATAATACACCGTCTATATCATACGTTAGTCACAGAATACACTGTTCATGTAACTTACTGTCCATAGCAGTCTCTCCATGTAACCCACCGTCCATGTCACATAATGAAAATATAACACACTGATGACTTAAAACACTGTCCATATAGAGCCCTCGTCTCATAATGCATTGTTCCCATTGCCACTGAGACCTTCCTTGCTTTTCTGCCTTCTTGACCCCATTTGTCCCCTAGTTCTTTGATCTTTTCTTTAATTGACTGAATCTCTCTCCAGTTCCTCATTTCACTTTTTGGTTGCTGACTCTGCTGTTGTAAAGAAAGTTGGTTGATAGATTTTAACTACTGTGCTAATACAGTGTACACACAACTAAAGAGACCAAGAAGTGTTCAAGTAGTTTAAAATAAAGTCCTAACAGATAAACTGTTTGCTGTAGCCTGGACTTCAGTCAGTTTTAAAGCTATAAAATCTTAAGAATTCTGCTTATTTTCTACATCTTTTTCTTGAAGGGTACTTTTGGGAAACAAAAATGCCTGTGTGTGTTACAGCCAGATTGAACCAGTCTTTTCTCCTTAACTGAGGACAAATTACTGATGTCTGCACTATTATTCACCCCAGAAAATTTTGGATTAAACTTTTACAACAAAATGTAATACGTGTTGTTTTAACATTAATGAACAATCAAAAAAAACTTATATTAACTCCATTAGGATAGTAATCTTTATTTCCGTAGGCACTTTTTCCAACCTTAAAGGATTGAGCAAAAAACATCTTATATAAACAAATTATTTACACTAAAAATAGCTCTAATTGCCAAATTCCAAAAGAAAATTACAGACATTACTAAAAATGATTGGGGCCAGGGATATAGCTCAGCAGCACAGTGCCTGCCTGGCAAGTGTGAGGTCATGAGTTCGATTCCCAGCACTGAAAATAAATAAATAAATAAAAACGATGCAATCATAATACTGTGCCACACAATATTGTCTGTATACTAAAATAACATTGCAAGTGATACAATAATGCTTCTCTATTTGTATGTTAAAAATAAATCATGAAAGGAAAAAGAAAAAGTTAACAAGAAGAAAAAGTCAACATTACAAAAAGGTAAAACAGTCTCATAGAAGTAATCCTAAAATTTCAAAATTTGAACCTATTTTTTATATAATTGCATACTTCTAAAAGATCTGGAAGTGTTAAATATTGTGTTCTGACTTAAAAAATATGTATTATCTATACAAGCTTCACACTAAGAATACAAAATAATTTATTCTGCTTGCTGGAATGTTATATGTAAAAAATCATCATTAACTTGAAGTAGAGCAATCCATTTAACCCTTGCAACATTAATTTTGTTCCAAATTAACAAGTGAGAAAACCAAACACGTAATTTGCCCAAAGTTACACCCATTGAATGGTAGCTTTTTCTCCAGGCCATCCAGTTTCAGAGGGTTCAGTCTTTAGAGGGAACAGATTTTTAAAAATGAGTCTATGATAGGATTTATCTGCCACAGATAACAAATGAATTACTTACATAAATTATATACATAAAATAATCTTTAAAAAATGTACACACACGGACTTCCTGCAAAATGGCCGACCTGATGACTCCGCTGTAGGGAGACTCCCTGGAATATACCTCCCAAATGCTGGAATTCAAAATAATACAATAACAGAAAGAAGGAAAGGGGAGGGAGATGGATCCTCTGGACCTAAGAGGAGTCTAGGATGAGAACTGTAGCCCACGGAAAGAGTAAAAAAAAGAAGAAGTAAACAAACAAAGGTGGCGGCGCCTCTGACCAGAGCTCAATCCAATTAACTTGGACTCAAACTGGGAAGGTGCGATTAAAGTGCTTGAGATGCGCGATTGAACTTCTGTGGCTAAGGCGGAGACGGCTAAGGCGGAGACGGCGGAGGCAGCTATCTATCGTGGAAAGAGGTGGTCGCAAGCTGGTGAGTGAGTAAACTCGGCATCCCCAGCCCCCCACCGCCCACTCCCAAGGGAGAGCGAGGAACAGGCTTCCATCTTGAGACTGGAACTACACCTAATTAGGCACGGTTCCTTGCCCACACCAGGCCCTGGAGGGTCCTGGCGGAATCTGCACGGGCACCCTGGGGGTGATAGAGGAAATTAGGCGGACGGCCCTATCCATGCACCAGGCATCCACGGAGCCAAGGCAGGCTGGGGAAAAACAGCAGAGCCCAGGAAAATGCCAAGAAGGAAAGGTAGAGGGCACTCTCCGGACTCCGATACAAGCAGCACAAACCTGATTGACATAAAGGCAGACAAGGTTGGGAGTTCAAAAATTAAACTCTCAGAGGAGATGACAACCGAAGTGGGGAGACAACTCCATGAAGCTATGAAAGAAATTAAAGCGGCACTGTTAGCCCAACTGAGAATTGAAATGAAATTAATAATTGGGCAATCCCTTAGCACCTCTAAAGGAGACATAGCCGGAAAGGTGGAGGACGGAAAAGCAAAGGAGATTGAGAATGAGACAAATAAAGACTTAGAATGCATCAATCAGATTCAGA
>RJWM01017779.1:0-42353 GCA_004363535.1 Dasyprocta punctata | reverse complement strand
GTTTTCCTTGTTAGTTTTTTGAGTCACTCGACAACCATTCACAGAGCCCTGAGACCAGGCTGGGAATAGGCTTGGAGGAATGGGTCTTGCCCGAGCAAGTGGTCATTCTTGTCCCAGTCTTCTGGAAAGGCGGGGAGGGGAGACCAGGAGCCCAGGCCCAGTGAGGGTCTACATGGACAAGGATCGGGAGGCCATGCAGGCCTGGGGTATAGAAAAGAATCCAGTGTTTTTGGGGCCCGCCAGGGGCCAGCCCCAGTCAGTCCTGAGGGGCTCAGCCATCGCGGGGAGCCGGGGCGCCCAGTGGCTGTGTGACTGAGCCGGCTCTGGAGTGCTGGGAGGGACAGAAGTGGCCACGGTGGATCGATAGCTGTGGAAGAGAAAGGAAGGCCAGGAGAGGAAGGAAAATAGAGCTAAATTGCTTTCAGAGATGCTAGGTGTCTGCAGAGATGGTTCCCTGTCGTCCCAAGGTGCTTGTAAACTGTCACCTCTGCCACCACTGGCCCCTGAGAAGGAGGCGCCAGGCTTCTCTGAGCAGCTCGGCCACCTGGAGGCCATGTCGAGTGCAGGTCAGAGTCGTCTGAAGGGACCAGCAGTTGGGGACAGCTCTGGGATCTGACCTTTGCTTCTGGTGACAGGGGCACGTACTGCTTCTCTCTGAGCCTCAGTTTCCACCCCCGTACCGTGGGCACCTGGTTCTTGCAGAGGGTAGGAGAGCAGGGCTCCTGCTGCCACCTGGCAGCAGATGTGAAGGCCAAACACTGCGTGAGTGCAGCACCCTAAAACCCCAAGGGGGAGGCACCTGGTACAGGTCAGGGTGCAGGCTCCAAGTCTCTCAGGCTTCCGAGCTCTGCTGTGGGTCCTCAGGCAAGTTGCTGTACCTCTCTGAGCCCCCATTTCTGCAGGGTGCCTGCTGGGTCCTCAGGAGCTGTGTCTGGTGTCTGAGGAGACTGAAATTTCTTCATCTCCCATTTCTGGAATGTTCCAGATCCTTCTGACCCTTCTCAGCACCCTCGTGTGCTCAAAGCATGTGTAAGAGTGGGGGCCCTTGACTGGTTCATGACCGTGATCATGGGGGGAAGCTGCCCCTAAATTGCAGCCCACCTGCCCCAGGTTACTGTCACCTCACCCTAGGGGCCATGCAAGTGGCTGCCTCTCATCATCACAGGTGCCAACCCTGAGGTCTGGTCAGGGAGACTGAGCTCCGACCTTGGACACAACGGGGCTTCCCATGGTCCCTCTGGCCCTGGGGCTGTCACCTCCTGTCACCATGTGGGCCTCAAATTTCTCTTCCTCCCGTGCAGCTGGATGCCAGCCTCCCAGATGCTGAGGGTCTGGTGGTTCATGGTTGCGTGGCCATGGGCTCTTGCACTCTCAGCAGAGCGTGGCAAGTCCCAGCCCCGCCCCTGGGTCAAGGACACAAAGCAGAACTCACAGGCACACTGAAGTGACAGCGTAGAGGTCCTGCTAGACACCAGGCTACTGGAGGCCGCCCTGCCCCAGGAGCTCATGTTGGGTATGGGAGGCAGCTGGTGATAAAAATCACTAGCAACACTTCCAGAAGGAAACTAGTGGTAATCTGTTAAGTGTTTATGATGGGTTCAGAAATTTAAAGTGCTTGCCATGGATCTTATTTTAATTTTCACAAAACCCTGAGAAGGTGATTATTACTCTCTTTTCCTCCCTGGCCCTTTCTACTGGTCCCTAGGATTAAGTCCAAAATAAACTATCCACAAGTCCCAAGTGAACTATCAAACCTTATCACAGATCTGTATTCGGAGGGACAAATGTGGTCTAGGAAGCAGCTCTCCTCAGAGAAGCCCCCTTGGCACTGCCTGATGGGCAGCTTTCAGAGGTTCTCTTGGGGCGCCCCCAGGACCTGTCACCAGCCATCAGGTAACCATGCTGGGATGGAGTCACATGGCCGCCCCCGGCTGTCTGCAGAAGGAGGGACCCAGTGAATGTCTCCTGAGCCAGGCACCCTGGCCAGACTCTGCAGGCTTGGCGTGACTGTGGTTCGAGTGTCCCTTCCAGATGTGTGCTGAGATGGAATCACTGTTGTGAGAGTATTAAAGGTGGGACCTTCCAGAGGGGATCAGAGGCTCCACCCTCCTGAATGGGTGAATTCTGTTATCACTGGGGACAGGACAGATGTCGTGAGAGCGAGTCCCTCAGGAAGGTCCAGCGTGGCAGAAGCGGGTTTCTGATGAACAAGCTCTGCCTTGTTTCCCCTCTTTCTTTAGCAAGCTCGCCAGCCCTTGAGTCACCATCTGTGGGGGGGTGGTCACAGCCAAAGGGTCCTCATCAGTATGACCCCTTGATCTTGATGTCCCGCCTCCAGGGGCAGGGACCAAAAATACCACTGTCTGTCACTTAGCCTGTCTGTGCGATTCTGTTGTGGCAGCGTGGGGCAGACTAAGCCAAGGAATGTGGAGAAGACGAGAAAGGTTTCGGGCAAGGCATGCATTACGCTTCCGAGAGCGTCCAGGAGAGCCGCCTCGCCGCAGTGGCCCACACTTTCAGGGAAGAAACAGAGATCAAGACGGGGTCTGGCCTCTCCCACAGCCCTTCACTGGGGCAGAGGCATCAGGGCACCACCCAGCAAGGAGGGACGGAGAAAGAAGAGGGCAACAGGGTATGGCACTTGGTCAGACAGTTCGCAGAAGCAGCCATGCCATCTCCCTGCCTTGTGACCTCAGGTAGGCGGCTCAAGTCTCATAGCGTCGGCCCCTGGGTCCTGTGCGGAGCCGATGAAGTTCTGGTGGGAAGGTTAGGATGGGGCGTGCGCAGAAGTTGCTCCACGCACAAGGCTCAGGAAGTGCAGCGATGCTGCTCCTGCCTGGCTGTAGAGTGGGAGGAGGCACCGTGATTCCTAATCTCCAGGCTGGATGGAGCTCAAGACTCAGGGAAAATAAGAACTTTGTCCTAAAGCCCTGGAGCCAGGAATGCGCTTTCCTTTCCCTTGCCTTGGTGACAGTGAGGGAGGTGGGGAGGGGTGGATATGGGGAGCTGTGCCAGGCAGGGCTGAGCCCTCTTAGTCCTGACCTCCACCCCCCACCCCGCCGGCCTCCAATGCTTCCCTCAGGTCCTGCTCCCTGCACTGCTACTCTCACCCCCCTCAGCCCCTCGGAAGGACGCTCACAGTTCATCCGGCTCAGGGTTCCTTCAAAGTGGTCAAATGCTTTGCTGAAATAACATCTTATGTGGACTCCTAGCACATCACATGGATCAAAGCCAGTCTGGTCTGGTATCAGCTGGGTTGGGGGACCAGGGCACACTTTCCCTTCCTCTCCTAGGAAGCCCCCAGAGCCACTGTAAGGAACCCTGGGGTCCCCAGGAATGCACTTTAAAGACCCCTAATTTCACCCATTTCCTTCCTGTGAGGGAGTCCAGCAATGTCACCGGACTTGCTCAAGGTCACCCAGGGCATCAAGGCCGGAGGCAAAACCTGGGTGTGGCATGTATCCCCACTGTCTCTGAGAAACGACACTTAGTGAGGTGCCCTGTGCAGACGCCACGCCTGGCCCCAGCACCCCAAGCCTTATCGCCGGAGGGGTCATCACTGCGTCTACCCACAGCTCTGTGCCTCCGGTAAGCGCCGTATCTGTGGCTGGAAACGGAACTTTGGGAACAGCGTAATAAATGGTGTTTGCAGATCAGCGTGTGCTTGGCTGAATCTCCTTGAAGAAAAGACAGAAAAACAGTTGAGTGTCCCCAGAAAGTGGCACCAGCTGGGAAAGAGATGATCTCAGTCACCAGCAGGGTCTGCTCAGCCTCCATCTGGCTGTGTGACTTGATTAACTCTCTGCTTTTTTCTGGTCCTCAGTGTCCCTGTCTGTACTGGAAACTGTCATTGTCCTGATCATTTCTAGTTCTTGAAGCAGCTCAGGCTCCCTAGACCCCATGCTGGCTTAGGCCCAGCGGGTTGGTGCAGATGAGGCTCCTGGCTGCCCCACCTGGCTGCCTCGCCGGGACCAGCTCCCCACACCGCAGGCTCCCCTTCACCACCCGTGGTTCCCACCTGCTCTCTTCCCGAAGGACCGATTCCAAAGGAAGCCCGTCCTTTGTCAGCAGAGCCGCCTCTCCAGGCAAAGGGACTTTCATCTCTTTGAGCAAGACTTCCCGCTGTATCAGCAGAAACTCCTGGCTGGGGAAGAAATGGGCTTCAGACTCCCTTGGCAGCCTCCAGAGAGCCTGGCCTCCTCCTCTGGGTTATGAGGGCCAGAAACTGGCACAGCAGCCAGGGCAGCTCAAGGGTCAAGGGCACAGACTTTGGGGTAAAACACAGCAGCCTTAAGTTTTCCCTCTGCTGTGTGACCTTGGGTCTGTCGCTTACTCTTACGACTCAGCTTCCTTAACCCAGCTGCAGAGACAAATTACAGTGTATAAGCAGGCTGTGAGCCGCTTCATATTGTGTAGGACGGTAGCTTTGCCCTGAGTGACTCCAATTTCTAAAACAGCAGTTTGCTCTGTTCTGAGCGCAATTGGTATGGCAGAATAACTCGGAAACTTGACTGGGCAAATAGATAAGCCCCAGGTGTTGGACACACCAGACTTACAGACAAAACCAACTCCCGGCTACACAGCATGATCATAAGGTGTGCACTGATAAATAAATTAATCGTGTTCATAAAAAATTGCCACCTGCGAACTTATCAATTAAATCAAGAACACACGGACACATGACGTACCTAAATTATGTCAGTCAAAACCAGGCCAGCGGCTGCTACAACCCTCTCACCTGGATCGTACAAAAGAAGGGACACCCAATGCTGGGGCACAGAGGTGACGCACATCCTGACCATCACCAGGTGGACAGGCCAAGAACTCCAGCTCCTGCCACACTCAGCCCACTCCCAGTGTCTGCCGTCAAGACTCAGGCTTTGACGAGCTCTGAGGCCTGGAACCTCCCCTGGACCCCTGAGGTCGCTTCCCACATCTCTGCCTTGGTTTCTGGTCTTTCTCTTGGAATCCTGCAGCCCCTGCCAGCCCTTTCCCAGTGCTGGGTGATATGTGACTTAAGTGATACAGGTTTTTGGGAGACAGAGTCTTGTTGTGTAGTTCTGACTGGCCTCTAACTCACTATGTAGCCCAAGAGGACCTCAAAATCACAGCAATCCTCCTGCCTTGGCCTCCCAAGTGCTGGGATTACAGGCCTGTGCCACCATGTCAGTGGTAGAATAGACATTAGTATTTAAGACTGGAATAAAAGAACCTGTGATTGCCTGACTGACTGGCTACAGGGTGAACTTTGAGTACTTGGCCTGATAAAATTGATGAAATTAGAGTAGCTTGGGAATTTATTGTCATTCAATAAATTTGAACATTGTGGAAAGACACAAACATGCCTGGTCTATGTCATGAGCTCACTCATGACAAATAGTCTGTAATTAAATTAAAGGAACAGTTGAAGAAATAAGTGATAACAAGTATGACATACCCAGTGCCCTGCCTAGTGACATGGTAAAGACTCTATTGTGGCAATTGATTGAATTAACTACCCTAGGGCTTCAGTCTTCACCTGAGTCCTCTGCCACGGGACCCTGAGTGCCGGCTCACTCTATAGGCAGCCATTTCCCCAGCATTTGTACCTGGCCGGTGACTTCCTCTGGCCAGGAGAATGTGGTGGTGAGGACCCGTCAGTTCCAAGTTTAGGCCTTGCACATGGCCACTAGCCTGCCCTGCATGGCTGCCTCTGTCAAAGGGACATGGCAGGCCAGTCGCCTAACTAAAGTCAGCCCAGATGAGCCAATGGCCAACCACCCCGAGACGCAGAGGCCCAGGGGAAACCAGAGCCACTGAACTGACCCATGGACACACAAGCTAAATAAATGCTTCTTGTTTAAGTTGCCGAGCTAGGGTCCTGGATCACTGATACAGATATTTGTATGCAAAAACTAAGAGTGGAAGAGGTAACCTTTTGTACCGACTTCCTGTGTGGCCTTAGGGAAGTCACATCTTTCCTGAACTTCAGATTCTTATTTGCTATATGGCAGCGATAACACGCAGGCTCACCCGGGACAGTTGTGGTAAAGGAGCAAAGCTTAGATGTTGGAGTTAGTCTGGGCTTCCTTTCTTTCTCTCTTTCTTTCTCTCTTTCCTTCTCTCTTTCCTTCTCTCTCTCTCTCTCTCTCTCTCTCTCTCTCTCTCTCTCGCTCTCGCTCTCGCTCTCGCTCTCGCTCTTTCTTTCTTTCTTTCTTTCTTTCGATAAGGTCTTGTTATATTTCCTGGGCCGAGTCTGAATTTGTAATCCTCTTGCTTCAGCTTCCCCAGTAGATGCAATTACAGTTGTGCACCACCATGCCTGGCTAGTCTGGACTTTGAACCTTAGTTTGCCCCCCTTCTTTCCCTCCCTCCCTTCCTTTTTTCCTTCTTTCTTTCCTTCCTTCCTTCCTCCTTTTCTTCTTCTTCTTCTTCTTCTTCTTCTTCTTCTTCTTCTTCTTCTTCTTCTTCTTCTTCTTCTTCTTCTTCTTCTCTCTTCCCTCCCCTTCCCTCCCCTCCCCTCTCCTCCCCTTCTCTCTCTCTCTCTCTCTCTCTGTCTCTCTCTCTCTGTCAGGGCTGGGGGTGGGACACAGGATCTCACACATGCTAAGAACACTCTACCAAGGAGTCATACCTACCCTCTGTATCACTTCCTTCAAGCCTGACCGTGTATCTTCCCTGGATCTGTCTGAGCTTCATTTTCTTCCCTTGTTGAATAATAAAGTGCTCTCCTGGAATGTTGTGTAGATTCAAAATTCTTGCACGAATGCTGAGTCCAGAACTTGTTTCAGTTATCTATTGCTGTGTAACAAAACACTCTAAAGACAGAGGTTTGAAGCAACTGCCTCTTCTCCATTCTGGGCATTGACGAGTTGGTTTTTCTGTTCCATTCTGTGCTCAGTAGGGGGGAGACTGGGTGAACATGGGGGTGTTTCTGGGAACTGAGACTTTCCAGTATTCAAATTTCAGCGTCCCACCTGACTAGGAAGGGTTGGTCACCCTTGTCACTGTTTGTTTCACTTGGACAGCTGTAGCCACCACTGGCCTGCCTGGGCTGGGACATTTGGGATGGCTCTGCCTACACGGTTGTCAGTTGGTGCTAGCTGTGGGCTCTGAGCCCGGGCTTCCCAACTTTTCTCCAAAGCTTGGGATTCCTGATAGCTTGGAGTCTCCAGGCAGCATCTCAAGAGTGTGTGTTGAGAGAGACTCAGCTCCCAGGGGCGAGTACCTGGATAGCTTTCACTTGTTCCTGCCTGCTAATGTCCCACTAACCAAAGCAAGCAGCCTGGCCTGTCTCAGGTCAGCCCCAGAGGGGCCCCCAAGAAGGTGCATTTCTGGAGCCATGGGTCACCAGGCCCCCAGTGCTCTGGTCTACTGCAGGTTCCATGGGTGATTTTTGTGTTTTGTTTGTTTGTTTGTTTGTTTTTGTTTTTTGATTTTTGTACAGGAGTTGAACTCAGGACCTTGAGCTTGCCAGGCAGGTGCTGTGCTACTGAGCTATATCCCTGGCTCCATGGGTGGTTTGAAGAGTGGCTACTATGGCTGTCATCCATGTCACGCCAGGCCTGGATTGATGCTCTCTGAGGTGCCTCCCTCCAGATCCTGTGATTCAAGAGGATGAATGATTCGCCCAGGGCCACCCAGGGAGGTGGGAGCAGAACCAGATAAATCACAGAACTCACATAAGCAGCACTATTGATAAAACAATCAGTAACTGAGAGCCGACAGAAACATAAAACATTATACTGTACATCCGAGCATTCGTTAAGAGTGTTAAGTGAAGCAGGCCACCCAGGGGGCAAGCCGACCTGGCCTGCATGGCTGCACACAATGCAGAGTTGGGAGAAAGGGCAGAGGGGCCGGGGGAGGCAGGGGTGACAGTCACACAGACCCCAGCCCCCTTCCCATGACAGTTGGAGGGGCTGTGTTTCCAAATCAAGAGTGTAGGTAATGCTTTCAGACAGAATTTCGGAGAGGTCAAGCCACCTGCCTACGGCTACATATAGCTAGGACCTGGTGGAGCTGGGACTTGAACCAGGCCTTCTGGTTGCGTGCCCTAGGGCGTATTTTCAGGCTACACCTCCTCTGGTTTTTGTAGAGCAGACTCCCTTCCCTGGGAGGCTGGGTTGGAGCAGTGTTGGCTGTCAGGCCAGTGGATCCCCAAGTCAGGAAACCCCACTTCTTTATATTCTTGATCCCAAAGCCTTTGATCTTTATATTCTTGACATGTAGCCAGGTGGGTGGCTAAGGTTACACTTTGGATTGTTGTAAATAGCAGGTTGAGGCCCAGAGAGGTCCTTTATTGGCTGTCTGACTTTGGACACAGGCACTGACCTCTCTGGGCCTCAGTTTCCCCAGAGAGCTGTAAGGATGAGGTGAGAGGAATAGGGTGCTGGGTGCCTAGCAGGCCTTCCTCCACATTCGCCGGTGTCCTGCACTGGGACACTGCAATCCCACATGGCAGTGATGAAAGGGCTGGGTGACAGACGGCCCGCCCGGCCCCTTTCAGGTCAGACAGGACTCTCCCTCTGGCCCAGTGATGTGGTTTAGCTTCGTCTGCCTCCCCTATTCCACCAGCCCCTTTCGGTACTAGTGGAAGATCAAGAAAAACCAGGAGCAAAAATGAATGGCTTTGGCTGGCGGTCCCAGCTGTTGATTTATTTCTAGGAAGGGCCTGCGTCCCCTGGATCAGTGACCTCTATTAATGTTGACGTGTTCAAAGCCCCATATTCCGATGCAGTGTGCCTCTTCTGTCCCTTTAAAGAACCTGCCGTTCAATTTCAAAGACCCTCGCTGAGAGCCAGGAGTGCCTGGGAGCGCGATTCCTCGAGGAGGAATCTTCCATCAAACGCGCTTGATAAATGGGGGCTGCACGGCTGCAGACACTCGGCTTGGTCTGGGCCCAGCATGGGAGATTTCGCTTGCTGCTGCTGCCACTGGGATGAAAGGCAATGCACCCCAAATGGAATGCTTGAACAAACAGCTGCCCGGGCCTTGCAGGGGGCTCCTTAGCCTGGCCAGACCTAGGCGGGGGTGGGGGGTACTTTAGCTGGGCAGGTTCCTTTCTAGGACACAGGGCCACCAGGTATGGGGGCCCCTGTGTGCCTAAGACCATGCGTGGTGTTTTGCATAGCTGCTTTTTGCAAGCAGGTGGGTCTTGCTAGTCCCATTCTGTGAAAGATTTTGAGGCCCAGAGGGTTTGGGGACCTGGCCAGAGGCCCTGCATTCCCATAGGTCAGTAAGCTCTAGCTAGGAGTTTGAGCCCCTGACTTGCTCTTTGCTCTCCTGGAATATTCCTACTCACTGAGCCCTTGAAAGCAAGCAGGACCAAACATGCATTTTATAGTAGGGAAACTGAGGCCTGGAGGGGCAGGCAACTTGCCCAGGACTGGACAACAGATTGGATGGAGCGATTTTCCAGGGGTTGACAGAGAATGCCTCACCTGGCCCAGGGCTGACCCCTGCCATGCTTAGCTAACTTTCCTCCTCTCCTTGGAGCCCAGGAAGGAGGGGACGGAGACCCCAGCAGGGGCCGCGAGAGGCCACCTGGGATCCTCCTGCTGGTCCCTTCACCTCTGACCATGGGCCTAGGCGTGTGGTCTGGCCCGGGCGGTTCTGCTCTGCTGTGCTGCTTTCGGAGGCCAGGCCGGACCCTCGGGAGCATCCTGGGGAGCTTGGTGCCTCCCAGGAACCTGACTGCACCTTCTTTCCATCTCCTCCACTTAGAAAGTCAGCCTAGCAGTGACCTCGAGTAGCTTTCAGGATGCACCAGCCCCTCCCCTGCCCTGGCCTTTCTGCTAATCTGCGCATGCGTGCCCTCCCTGCCCTAGTCTTCCCTGCCTCTGCTCTTTCTCACACTGTTCCCCTGGCTCAAACACACTCAAAGCACCTTTCCCTCTCCCTGTCCTACCTCCCAAGTCCTACTTCCTTTCGTTTAATTTGATTTTTTTGTTTTTTGTTTTGAGACAGGGATTTGAACCTGAGATCCTCCTGCCTCAGCCTCCCAAGTGCCAGGATCACAAGTGTGTACCACCACACCTGGCATAAATGCTGCCTCCTCTTTAGGGCTTAGTATCCTGTGTTGCCTCCTTCAGGAAGCCCTCCTGCCCTGAACTCGGGGCATTGTGACCTTCCTGCAGACTCTGGGCTTGCTTCTTTCCATTCTCTCCCTGCTTGCTAGCCGGCCTGGGGCTCTTGAGGTAGAAAAGCCTTGAGGAGCTCATCTCCTGTCTCACCTCTTCTGAGTCCATGTAGGGAGCAGCCTTTGGGGCTGGGGTCAGGGCAGGGTCCCCCGGGGGTCTCCGTTCTTTACCCCTCCCTTGCTCCAATCAATCCTGCTCCCAGTCTGCCCGAGGATTGATATTCTTCCCTGGCCCAGCCAGGGATGGATCGATTCCTTCTTACAGGCACAGCCTCCCTTCGGGGCATCCTGTGGAGGTGGTTATTAATTACCAGGTGCTCTTATTCACTGAGCACAGGCAGGGGCAGGTGCGGAGCTGGGCACCTAGTACGGGTGGGCAGGGGGCTGTCCAGTGTGACTTCCTGCTAACTATCTGAGACCAGGCAGCAGGCTCTCTTTCCAGAGGTGGACCCATGGCTCAGGTTTGTGTAGTAATTTACCCAAGGCTGCACGGTCCCCGAGGGACAGAACTGGGACCAGAGCCCTCTTTATCCGATGCTGAGGTCTATATGCGTCACAGGGATCTTACACACTAGGATCAGGGGACCACTCCGAAGCTCTCCAGGCCGAATCACTGGGGCCTCAGTTCTAGGCCCCCTTTGGGGTAGTAACCCTCTCCTGTTCCCTTGATTGCAATTAGGGATGAGAACTATTGAATAGTCCTGCAAATTATTAAGCTTCACTAGCTACAACTGAATCTGGGGCCTCTGGCACTGTGGCCTGGGGCAGGGGCTTCTTGCTCAGGTTGGGGCTTCCTTCTCAGACAGGTGTGACAGCCACCCCACCTGCAGGCTGTCCCTTCCCCAGCCCAGCTGCAGCTGGTGGTGCCCAGCCATGTGCACTATGACGCAGAGCTCAGGGAAGCAGGGCTGGCTCTGGTTTCTGTCCCTGACTCGTCATGTGACATTGGGTAAGTTGCTCTATCACTCCAGGCCTCAGTTTCTCCATCTGTGAGCAGGTCACTTTGCCTTTACTGAATGAAGGTAGAGAGCTGGCTTGGATAGAATGAATTTGCCTGAAATGCGCTCAGAAACCATGTAGTCTTGTGTTGTCCTTTTAAAGACGTAGTCAGAGATGGAGGTTTCCAGAACCCCTCAGCATTTAGGATGGAGCCAGGATCAGTAGTTTCCAGCATCCAGGGCCAGAGCCCAAGGGGCAAGGTCTGGTGGCCCTCCTTCCTGCTGAGGTCCATGGGCACTGTCCCTGGCAGGCCATCACCCACATCTGGGCTGCAGGCTCCCCAGCCTCTGTCCCCCTGCTTCTCCGAGGGGTCCAGTCATCTGGAAACTGCACCCTTCTACCAAGGCTGCGTCCAGTACCCGGCTTGGGGCGGGAGCACACAGCCAGGCTGACTGCACGTCCCCCAGGCGGCCATACACTCGGGGCACAGGGGAAAGCATATTTTGGAGGCTGTAGAACCCCCTACTGCCTGCTCTCCAGGCGTCATGGCGCAAGGAGAAACCTGTGGGCAGAAACCAGTTCCCCTCGGCAAATGGGGTGGGGAAGACGGGAGCCATTCTGCAGGAAGCAGAAGAAAAATATCCTGGGGATGAGCGAAGCCCTGATATCAAAGAGGAATCTCTCCTGGGAGATTCCTGCTGGGTTCCGAATGTCTGATACTGGATTATGGATTATCGACACCCCAGAGCAGATGTCCTGCAATACTGAGGTCTAAAGAGCATTGGCAGCCTCATCTCTGTGATTGCAGGAGTGTTAATCGTCCTAGAGTACTGCTATTCAGGAAGGACGCAGGCTCCATCTCAGATTGACCCCTGTGTATTGCTCCCTTGTGCTGTTGAAACTGGTCCCCCAGGCCCTCAGCTGCCCACTTCCTGTGTGCTTCCTTCCGGTTGTGTCCACCTCAGCTTCATCCTCTCTGGAGTCCTTGGGAGAAACACTTCTGGAGCTGGCCTCACACTTGAGCAGCATCACTGACCCCTGCAGGGCTTCCAACCCCAGAGGTACCAATTCAGCAGGTCTGGGGAGGGGGCCAGAGTCCCCATGGGCAGGTTTCACCCTTGGATGGGTCAGGACCCCGGCTGGGTAGCAACTCTGGTTCATTGTCTGACACATTAATACAGTGAACATTCATCGGTTGCCTACAGCACTTCAGGCACTAGAGTGGAGAGAGAAATCAATCACAGTCTGTACCCTAAGGAATCAATGCTTAAGGTGCCATCCATTCACCCTTCCATGCATCCATTCACTCATTCATTTCTCTATTCACTTATTCAATATTATAGTGACCACCTGCAAAGTCAGGCCCACAGCCAGGCCTGTAATGATATAAGAACAGACCTGAGATGGTCTCTGCCCTCAAAGTCACCCCTGGGGGGGAAGACAGACAGACACACAGACAATTAGGGGGTTCTCAGCAGAGTCCGAATCCAAGCAGCCAAGTGGTTGATTCTTTTTCTTTTCCTCATCTTCCTCCTCTGCTTCCTCCATTTTCTCCTTTTTCTCCTCCCCATCCTGGCTTCTTTTGGTATGAGAGATTAAACTCATGGTATTTACACTGAGCTACATCCCCAACTCTTTTAAAAATTTTTAAAAGTGTGAGACAGGGTCTCACTAGGTTACTAGACTTTCTGGGCTATGCTCAAACTTGTCATCCTCCTGCCTCAGCTTCCCAGAGTGCTAGGATTTACAGTGCTAGGATTACCTTCTTGGGCAGGTCCAGTGTTGAGCTGAGTTGAAACAGTCACACAGTCCCCTCTCAGGCCTGGCTCTGGGACAGGAAGGAATCCATGGTGCTGGCTGGTGACTGGGTCTCCCCAAGCTGGGAATGGATCAGAGGGTGTACAGTTCCCTCCTTGATAGCCTGATGATGTCGTGCATAAAGAAAGTGAGGCGTCTGCCGAAAGAAAGGGGAGGAAATCCATTTCCCAGCTAGGAAATTATTGAATATTTAGGAGCCGGAGTAGATCGTTTAGAGGGGAAATGAATTTCTCAGGCTTCCTCTGGCTGAGATAAATCAGGCCAGATGCTCCTGTATTTTCATTTGCCCCCCCCCCGGCCTGATGGGTGTTTATGCAGTGCGAAAGTAATCGCTCTCATAGAAGTGGTGGCAATCACTTCTTCAACCACTGGCTCCCCCTTAACGCTGGTGCACTGGACTCAGTGGCCTTGGAAGCGGAGGAGTGGGCTGGCTGTCCATGGGACGTTCAGAGTGTCCCTGTCCTCTGATGGCTGAGGTCTGTGGGCTTGGTGTAGCACTGAGTAAGTGCCGAGCCTTAGCTAGGGATGGAGGGGAGACCTAAGAAAGTGGGCGCGGTGTCTGAGCCCTGAGGCAGAAGGGCGAGGGGTGCTGGGTCTAAGTTGGACTAGAGGATGATTGTGGTGCTGCTCTGCTGGACCCACTGGGATGGACCCAACGGCCCTGAGGCCTTCCTGTCCCAGGACTCCGTGATGCCGAATTGGATTCCCAACATGTAAATGCACTAAAGAATCTCCCCTGGCCCCTGGCACCAGCTAATCTTTCCTCCAAGATTTAAGATTTTCGGAGCAGGACTAGGCAAACTTTTCCCATAAGGGGCCAAACAGTAAATATGCTGTGCCCGCTGGGCGGTATGATTTCTTTCCCAGCAACTCCACTTGACCCTCATAGCAGGGTCTCCGGCCACACTGGTCACCCTGTTCTGCAGGCTGAAGGTTCTTTGGGGGAGTTTTAAAAAAAGGAATCTGTGTTTCTGGCTCTTGCCAGGTTTTGAACCAACTGTATTTCCTTTCCCTGATTAGAAAAAATAATGTTTGCTTGTAGCAAAAAAAAAAAAAAAAAAAAAATCCAGGAGGATAGAAAGTGAAGGTTGGTGGTGACCTTCTCCCTTCTCAAAGTTCACAGTTGAATGTCTGTGTATATTTTCGTCCTAGCGCACTGTTCTTTTTAAAGGCCATCTTGCACAGACCGTATTTACTGAGGCTGTTACATTTTGAGTTCCAGGTTGACTCTGGTTTAAAGGCAACTGGGAGACAGCACCGGGAAATGGGGCCCAGGCGGGTGGGAAGTAGAAGAAGCAGACTTTTCTTCCTGGGGGGTGGGTTGTTTGCTCCGAGAGTTGCCAGAGCCTTTAGGTGTTTTGGGGGAGAGGGGGAGCCCGGCTGATCCTGATGGGCAGCGGAGGTCAGAGGTTGCTGGGAGGGACTTTCTGAGCCCTGTAGGGGGCAGGGACTCTGCCACCCAGGTCTGGTTCTTCTGCTGCCTGAGGGGCTGTCCCAGCTTGGGCCTTGGGACAGGGAGGAGAATGATCCCTCCCAGACATCCCACAAAAGTGGTGGGAGATGCCATTTTCCCTCTCCCTATTCCACCTGGATCAAAAAGATTCCACACCCAGACCCTGAACAGAGAACCGAAATCCCAAAGGACTCTTGTTCTTCAGTTTTGGTTCCACAGAGGAGGACACTGCTGCTCCCAACAGTGACAGGATGGAGGTGTGAAGCAGAGGACAGGAAGGCCACCTAGCAGCTGTCCACCTCCCCACGGAGACAGAGAGAACAGGACGATGGTGAGAGGAGCATCGGGCCCAGCTAGGCCGGACTGCTGCCTGAGGTCCCTGCTGGGGCTGTCCCTTCCCCACCGTAGGCAAGGTCTGTGCCATCTGACCTCAGCTTCCTCCCCGATAAAAGGGGTGGAATGTCAGCAACTGAAGGAGCACATGACACTGCTCTGGTCATGTCATTTTGAGACGGGGTTTCACTACGCAGTTCAGGCTGGCCTTGAACTCAGTTTATACCCCAGGCTGACCTTGAACTCACAGCAATCCTCCCACCTCAGCCTGCCGAGTGCTGGGATGTACCACCACACCCAATCAGTTTTCACTCCTTGTTCTTCTTCTTATTCTCTTTCTTTTCTTGTTCTTCTTCCTCCTCCACATCCTCTTCTTCTTCTTGTTCTTCCTGCTCCTCTTCTTTTTCTTCTTTGCCTTTTTTTCCCCAGTAATGGGATCAAACCCATGGCCTTTGTATTGAGCTACATCCCCAGCCCTTTTTATTTTGAGACAGGATCTTTGTAAATTGCCCAGACTTGGCTGGGACTTTCTATCCTCTTGCCTCAGCCTCCCAAAGTGTTGGAATTTGATAAAATGGAATAGCGAGCTCCTTGATCAGGAAGCTTGACTGACTTCTTTGGCGGCTCTACCCTTGATGCACAGCCTGGGCCTGGCACGCGGTTGGTGGCAGAAGCAGCTGTGGGAGGATGAGTGTGCTGCAGGACTCGGAGAAGTGCTTTCTCCCATGCAGATTTGGAGGCGGAAAAGGAAAGCTGTGACCAGCCCCCAGCCCCCAGCCCCCAGCCCCCCGCCCCCCCTTTCCCTCTGGCCTCTGGCTGAGCCCTGGTTTCTTTCCTTTCCTTCCCCAGCCTCCCCAGAGCTGATGGCCCCAGTGTTTGCACCACCATGTGATGCCACAAATTAATTTCAGGTTGGCCGGATCCAACTTGGTTCTCAAGTTAAAAAACAAGGAGGTGTAATTAAAAAACAATAACAACAATGGCACAAACATTCAGCTATCACAGCTGATTCTTCCCAGATGTTGGTGATGGAAAAGCCAGCACAGTTTTGCATGGTTCTGGAAGGGGCACCAGGCCGGGAGCAGGCAGGCAGTCCTGTCTCCCAGTGTGCCTGCCTCCCAGGAGGGACACCGAGGCTGGGTGCATCCCCGCTCCCTGTGACCCACTGCAGTCCCTGGCCCTGGTGCCCTCTCCCTCAGGGTCCCCCCGCCATCTGTCCTGCTTGGCCCCTTGAGGGCACAGAGCCAGTGGGGTGAGCCACCGAGGGGGGTCCGCCAGGGTGCGAGTTCCCAACAGCCACTGCTCCCAGTCACTAGTAAGCACCTACTGTGCGCCCATATCGCCTCTTTCTTAAGGCTCTGTGAAGTCAGGACTCTTGTGTCTCCCTTTTATAGATGAGGAAACTGAGGCACAGAGATGCGGACAGCTTTGTCCAAGGTGAACAGCTGCGAAAGAGCTAATGTGCTAAGATACCACATCACACAGCTGGGAATACAAGAAAACTACGGCACAGGACTTGACAGCTGACCGGCTGGCTGGCTTGCTGGCTGGACAGAAAGCCAAACTGAGAGGCCAGAGGAAAGCAGGCAACAAAGCGAGGCTGCACGGTAGGCTGCTTTGTCTTCACTTTGATAGATGACAGGCGAGCAGGTCTCGCTGGCCCTGAGAGCAGCTTGCTGTGT
The DNA here is from genome assembly GCA_004363535.1 of Dasyprocta punctata. Lineage (NCBI taxonomy): Eukaryota > Metazoa > Chordata > Mammalia > Rodentia > Dasyproctidae > Dasyprocta > Dasyprocta punctata. Next base: position 26,008 of record RJWM01017779.1, on the reverse strand, counting down.
GACTCCGGCCATCCACGGAACCTCTCTGAGCATAGTGGCACCATCTGCAGAACGAAGGCTTGGATGTTACAGTCTGTAGTCTCCTGCTGGGCTACAGCAGCCTCTGATTTTCTAATTCTGTATGCTGCACAGTGGTGAGACGTGCATTGGTCCTGGAGAGCAGAGGTGGTTGTGGGGGTGGTGGGTGTTGGATGAAACTTTAATTCTGACTCGCAGCAGTTTCCCAACAGCAGCAATTATAAGCAGGAAGCTGGGAGTGAGACACAGGTATCTTTTGTGGGTGCCCATAAATATTATTCTTTTCTTAATTAGCAGCCAGCACTTAACAATTGGGTGATTTTTCAACTTCCCTTGGATCTCACTCCTAGCACAGTGTTGTGCCACACAAGCTTCACCTCTAGCCTCACGGGTTCAAGTCCCAGGGCTGCCTTTTCTGTCTGTGAGTCTTTGCTGGAAGCTACTTTTTGCCTCAGTTTCCTGAGGATGGTAGAGCCTGCTTCATAGGGTTGCTGTGAGGGTTAAATGAATTAATCCACAGTGCCTCTAGATTAGTGCTTGGAATATAGCAAAGGCCATGCAAGTGTTGGCTTCTGTTTCTATCATTTACCCCATGGGTATTAGTCAGCCCAGACTGTGTAACACATCATGGATTCTGGATCTTAAACAATCAAGGGAGCTGAAGTCCAAGATCAAGGTGCAGGCAGGCTTGGTTTTTCCTGAGCCTCTGTCCTTGAGTTTTCATGTGGACTTTTTCAGTGTGGACATCCCTGGCGTCTCTTCCTCTTCTTATAAGGACCCTACCCTGTGGAATAGGACCCACCCTGTGACCTCACTTAATCTTAAGCACCTCCTCCAGGGCCCTATGTACACAGACAATCCTACTGCAGGTTAGTCCCTAATCCTGGGTGACAGCCATTGGCCTAAGGCTGGGTAGCTCCTGCTCTCTGAGGACAGGACATGTTTTATTCTCTTACAGTCCCCACCAGGGCAGCCACAGTTGGCCAGGGACTAAAGGGCTTCCTGGGCCATGAGATCTTTAATTTTTTAATTTATTTATTTTTTTTTATTTTAAAGATAGTAAAATCCAACAAAACATAACAGAATGAAGTCAATCAAAACAAAGCAGTAGAACTGGTACAGAACTTCAAAGAAAGATACTATGAAAACAATAGCTATAGTACATCTTGCTATTTTCAGAATAGTTGACCATTCCAACAGGTATAGTAAAATCAAACCAAACACACACACACACACACACACACACACACACACAATAAAACAAAACAAAACAAAAAAAACAGAGTATAAAATGAGGCCAAAAAAATTAATCAGAATAAAGCAGAACAGTGAGAACAATATTGGGCCTCGAAGACAAGACAGAAGAGAATCCCCCATTTTTGCTACATTGCGTACTGTCACCTTCCAAAGAGATGCTCAGGCTGCCAGCCCCAGGCCTGCAAAATGAACAAAACAATACTAGCATTTAGTTGCTTTATGTACCTTAGTTGCTATCAATTTAATCAGACCTCCGAACGAGCAGGTTGCTTTATGCGGGGTGGGGAGCCAGGGCGCATGTTTCTCTTACTGGGGTCCACACTGGTCACGCAGGCCCCCAGAAGGTGGACTTAGTTGTCTTCCAGTTGGAGGTGCTCAGGCCCGGCGGGGTGGGCTCCCAAGAGGCCCATTTCTTTCCTAGATCTTTAATTTTGAAACTGGCTCACCTGGACAAGTGGTTGATTGCTCTCATCCGAACCACAGCCCCCTTCACTGATTTTTTCTGCTTGGCCTCTGAGTTTTGCTCCTGACATGGGGTGACACCTGGACCCAGGAAGTCTGGTGGGGGAGGGAAGATTAGACTTTGGTGCTGTAAGGTCCCAGCCAAGGAGGAAGGGGAGTACGTGGTGCCTGGGACTCTGCTGGAGCCCGGGTTGGCGAGGGTTAAAACCACCTCAAGAGGATGCATCCAGCAAGCCCGAGGAGGAAAGCAGCCACAGCATTATCATGATTAATGTTATTTCAAAGACTTAATTTCACCCCCTCTTCCAGAAATGTTTTGCGTGCGGTGGTGCTGAGTGCTATCTCTCGATTCCGAGTGTCCTTTCCCTGGAGTAATTTGGAGCAAGGTCACTGCCTCTCGTCTCTGATCTTCCACCAAGACAGCCCTGGAAGCAATGGGAGGCTGCTGGGTGGAGAAGGTCAATGAAGCCTGTGTAACCCTCAGGGGCTGCACCCTCACCCCTTCTCGGGCAGACAGGGGGCCTCAGCCCCAGTAGGCAGCATGGGGGTTTGGGGAGCACACACACTTTTCCTCTGGCTCTGCCCTTTGTTGTCTGAGACACTTCCTTAAGGCTCAGTTTCTCACCTGCAGAGCGGGGACAGGATGGTGTTTCCCCTCCCAGTGGTCCTGAGCAACTCTGTGCACACACCAGTCTCCTGGGGTCCAAGAGAAGGAGTGTGGCATTGACTACAATTCTAGCAAGTTCTCCATGGGCCACCTGTCGAAAGCAAAGACTGTGGTGATGAAATGCAATGCTAGTTCTTGGTGTCACAGAAAGTACCCAAAAGTGTGTGTCCCTTACTATCAACATTGTTAGTACTTGATATCATTTAGATCTAGAATGTTGCCCAAAAGTCTCCTGTGTTCAGAGGTGGGGCTTTAGGAAGGTGCTATACTCACTAGTGGGTTGACCGATGGATGAATTCACGGCTAAATAAGCTGCTCGGAGGTGGGGCCAGGTAGGAAAGGTGTGACACTGGGGTGTACCTTTGGAGGGCAGTCTCTTTTTCCAGCTCCTCCAGTCTGGTTCTGCTTTCTGGGTACATGAAGTCAGCAGCTTTCTTCCGCCAGGCCCTTCTACTATGTTGTTTCTTCCTTGGAGCCAGCTTACCATGGACTGAATCCCTGGGGACCATCCAGAAGCCCATTTTACAGATGGAGAAACAGAGACTCACCTAAGGCCTAATACAGACAACCAGCAAGTGATGGAGGAAAGATTTGAAACCAGGATTGTCCAGCTCCAGCATCAATACCCTGAAGTGTATCTCTTCTCCCTGTCTGGCCTCAGTCTCCCCAAAGGGAGCAGAGGAGGCTGTGATGGTGGGGGGACAGGGAGCAGCCGCGGTGTGCTGGGGGTGCAGGCCAAGCACAGAGTCGGGTGTGTGTGCTCAGGTCACCTCTGAGACCCGTCCACCCCAGGACCGGCTGATGTGTGACTCGCTGCTTGTTTCTGGGCCTGCTGCCGGTGGAAGGCTCAGGAAAACTATGGCAACCAAGGGACACTGAGTGAGCTGGGAGGTAGGAGGCCAGGCACCTGGTGTCCCTGAGGCTGTGTGGAGAGAAGCTCAGGAGGACAGTCCACTGGGCTTTCCCCCCGCTGGCCCCCGGGGCTCCTTTGAGAGCCAGGACTCAGAGAGTCCGCGCGCAGGTGAGGCCCTGGACCTGCAGCCCCAGTGCAGCAGGAGGCACAGGCTTCCGGGCCCACCAGGTGGCACCTCTGGGGTTGTCAGCTCCCAGTTCTGGGCTGCTGAAATGACTGTCTGTTCTCAGCAGGTTGTCCCTGGTTTCCACCAAACTCTCATAGAGGCCAGGAAATGGAGGCACAGAGAGGTTAAGGGACCTGCCCAGATTGCACAGCAGGCTGTTGTTGCAGAGGCAGGGCTGGAACACCTGTGTCCTACTGCACACTCCGTCCTGCGCTGGGCACACGGTGTGTGGGGTGGGGCTGTCTGGTCAGGGACCTTGTGTGTATGGATTCCCCCTGGCTGCCAGGTCTTCATCCCTGCCCCCTGCCTGGACCAGAGGGCAGCCCCGTCCTCCCTGGTCTCTGATGGGGCCTTCACATGAGGAATAACTGGGGTGGGAAATTCTGGTGGAGCAGAGTCAGTGAAGTTGGAGCCAGGCACCCACCTGGGCCCTTGGATGTCAGGCAGGCTGGAGAGGAAGCTGGTGTGGGATCCTGGTGCGGTGGATGCTGGGAGCAGCTTAACCGCTGTTCCTTCTGGCTCCTGTTGGACCCTGTATCCCAGGGATGCCCTCCCACCAGAGCCTGCCTCCCTATGCAGGAACATCTGGCTGAGTTTTCTGTCGAGTTCTGAGGAGCAAAAGTGGGTCCTGGGGGCCTCAGTCCTGGACTGCAGCACAGATATTGCCAGGAAAGGGGACCACGTGCATTTGCAGGGCTGCGACTGCAAGGTCCTGTACGCCCTGTGCTTTATGCCGCATCACACCTGGGCCGGGGATGGGACTTCCATTAGACAGAGTAGGAAACAGAGGTCTAGATCACTTGCCCAGGGTCATCTGGCTTTTGAGTGGGGATTGAACCCAGGGTCTTCACATTGAGCTACATCCACAGTCTTTTAAAAGACTTTTTTCTTCTGAGACAAGGTCTGCTAAGTTGCCCAGGCTGGGCTCAAAGTCGTGATCCCCCTGCCTCAGTGTCCCAGAGTGCTGGGATTACAGGGTGAGCATCACCACACCCAGCTTCATCTGGCTTTTAAATGGCAGAGCTGAGATTTGAACCCAGCGTGTCCCTCCAAAACCTGCCTTTCCCACTGATCTTGGGCCCTGTGTCCAGCTGCCGGGGAAGTGGAGGTGAGTGAGCAGTGAGCCAGGCCCTCAAAGCACACCTCATCCAGTGAGTGTGTCAGCTGTCACCGTAACTATGGTTTGCACCTTGGATGTCCCCTCAGGGCGATGCACTGAAGGCTTGGTTGCCGCCTCTGGTGCTGCTGGGAGGTGGTGGAGGCTTAGGAGGTGGGGCCTCCCGGGAGGAGGTGAAGTCACCAGGGCTGATTCCTGGAAGGGACATTGAGACCCTGGCCCTTTTCTCTTTCTCTTCTGCTTCCCAGTCACCAGGAGATGAGCAGCTTCATGTACCACCTACTCCCTGCCTTGATGGTCTGCGTCACAGCCAGCCCAGAAACCAAGGAGCCAAGTAAGCATGGGTTGAAACCTCTGAAACCGTGAACCAAAATAGACCTTTCTTCCTTATAAGTTGATTATCACAAGTATTTTGTCACAGCCTCAGAAAGCTGACATGGCCACTATATGAATGCTGCATAAACACACAACCGCCAAATCTCAATTGCTTACAACTGCAAGCAATTACCCTTCTGCTTCCAGTGGCAGATTTGGTCTTTAATGTGGGCTTCACTGATCTCAGACTCTTTGCCCAGATGTTTTCATGTCTGGGCAGAAGCATGCGATGTCTCCTAAGGGCTCATCTTGGAACTGGCACCCTATGGCACAGATGCTAAGGCCAGTCAAATGATCAAGCCCCACGTCATGGGGTGGGAGGGGAATTCACATTGCTAGCGCTGCAAAATCCCATAGCACCTGTGTGGATGCTGAATTGAAATAAAGAGGCAGGAAGAGAACCAGTGGTCCAGCGGTCCACAGTGGGGCACGCAGACTTGTGACCGTCACAGTACTGCATCCCACCAAGCCTAAGAAGCCACTAATTTCTGTACCACTAAGGAAGAAAAGTGGCTGCCAACTAAAGTATGGTGCAAGGCTTTCCTAGCCCAACACATTTCTATTTGATTCTCATTGAAAGAAAAGTGTAACACTAAGGCATGAAAGTGACAACAACTGTAAGAGTTTTGTCTAGGTTTGTCTTGCCCAGCCAACGACAACTGTATCGTGGTGGCTGCCATCCCTGGAGCTGGTGAGTTGCCGTGGATGGGAGGCACATCCTGCCTTCAGGAAACCGGGAAAGCAGGTGGATCTTAGAATTGATGAAACCTGTGGCCCACGAGGAGCGCTTGTCACAGGCTGAGCCCGTGATTCAAGCTCCGTGGGGATACGTTCATTTGTGCCTCCTGACAAGCCCAGAGGAAATGTCATTATCTCTGTCACAAAGATGAGGAGGGCAAGACTCACCGTGGTCCATTGTCTTGCTCAGGCAGTAAGGAAGTTTGAAGCTAGGACAGTCTGACTTTAGAGACAAAGTGGTTCAGAGCATGGGTCCTGAGACAACTGGACCTCAGTTTCCTCCTCTATAAAATGGGGACAACAACACTACCTACCACATAAATTGTTTTGACTGTTGGAGTTTTGGAAACAATGTCAGGCATAGAACATCCAAGACATACTGTTTACTTCAGTGGTACCAGGGACCTTTTGTTTCTCTGAAGCTACCACTGATGAAATAAAACTGGGAACAGACTCAGAGCAGAGGGTTATGAGAGCCCAGAAAAACAGGCTAGTGGTGCAGGGATATGGGAGATCAGTTCAAAATTTGATGTAAGAGCCAGGCATTGTGGCTCATTCCTGTAATCCTGGCACTCAGGAGCCTGAGGCAGGAGGATCGTTGGGAGTTTGAGACCAGCCTGGACTACAAAGTGAACTGAAGGTGAGCCCAAACTGCATACTGAGACCCTGTCTCAAAAAACCACACATATGAAAAAAAAAAATCCAACAAAAAACCAAAATTTGATGTAAGAAAAACAAAAAGAGCAAGTGCTTTTTTTTTTTTTTGAGACAGGGTCTCACTTTGTAATTCAGGCTGGTCTTGAACTCACTACATAGTCCAGGTTAGCCTCAAATTCATTGCCGATCCTCCTGCCTCAGCCTCTGAGTGCTAGGATTACAGGTGTGCACCACCATGCTTGGCAAGAGTGATTTATGTGTGCTTTTATTTACTCAAAATATCTGTTTATCAACTGTGTACAGGCAGTACACAGTGATTCAATTTGAAATTTTAAAAATTGAACTGTGGATGGCTGTGCATGCCTGAAATTCAAGTACTCGGGGAGGCAGAAGCAGGAGGATCACAACGTTAAACCCAGCCTGGAAAACACCAATTTAGGAGATTCCAAGTCAAAATAAAAAATAAAAGAGGGCTGGGATGTAGCTCAGGGCAAGGGCAGGCAGAGGATTGCTCCCCCCACCTCACCAAAGAAACCCCAAAACATGATGGGGGCTAATTTTGAAATATCAAAGTGAAATTTATCTACAATGAAACACACAAATCTTAAGGATTTAGTCTCGAGGATTTTCACAAATGTGTATACCTGGACACATCCCCTGCCACCTACAGTCGAGGGTTATTTTGCTTCATTCAGCTAGAAATCATGAACAGGCAAAGTGCAGCTCCGCTAGTGGCCCTGATGCCATTGACTAATGCCAGGCTCTCGGTTGGCTTGGTGGCTGGCTTCTGTGCCTGCCAGTTGCCACTGCTGGAGGCTGGCTTGGGAGGAAGCCACTGGGAGATCTCAGGACTCTTCAGTGATTACAACCCCTAACGTTGACTGCGTTCTCTTTTGAAACTGTTGCTCTGTTCACACTACGTCCGAAGAGATTTACAGAACCTCCCAATCCCTCCCTCGCAGAAAAATCAATCAGGAGCAGATTTAAGGGACTACAAGAACCACCACAGCCAGGTTTTCAGAGACTATGTGCACAGCAGGGTGTGGGGAGGGGATGGTCATACACCGGAGGAAGCCCACCTCGACTAACCCAAGGCGAATGAGAGGAGTGGTGCAAACGGTGCATTTTTGTTTGGTTTTATTGTGAGTCAAGGGCTAGCTGTGTGGCCCAGGCTGGTCTTGAACTCATGGCAATCCTGCCTCACCGTCTGGAGCGCTGGGATTACAGGTGCGCACCACTATGCCAAGATTGAGGAGTGGTGCTTATATAGTGGCCGCAAGACTACACTTGATCTAAGTGCAGGCATGTGATTGGTTCAAATTCAGGGCTGTTCATTGGTCCAAGTACAGGCCTGTGATTGGTCCAAACTGTGTGTGTGTGTGTGTGTGTATGTCTGTGTGGAGTCTGCGTCTCCAATAGCTTGGGTCTATCATGGCGGCAATTCAGTGAGCAGGCGGGGCCAGGGAGCTGTTTGATTGACAGCTGTTTTAAGTCTATGAAAAATGTTGGAGCCAAAACCAGGGAGTTAATTCAACCCAGGTAATTGGGGGTTAGGCAGGCGGGGGATGTTAATAATGGGCCTGAAGCACTCCCACCCTGATCTTAGCCACTTTAGGGTGATTTGCCCCCATTTCCTCAAACAGGCGGCGGCAGCAGCAGCATCGAAATGGTAGGAGGGAGTGGGGTGGAGGTTGGGGGTGGGGGGCCTGGATTTTGTGGGGAGGGGCACCAGCGCCTACTGCAGAGCAGTACTTCTGTCCAATTGGCCTGGAGACGAGTGGTTGCTAAATAATGAAGGTGGACTCCAGGCACGATGGCTCAGTCTGCGGGGGAGGGATGAGGGAAGGGAAGTGAGAGGGAGGGGCGTGAGAGCTGTTGGACGAACCACGCCCCCTCCAGCCTGCACGGGAAAGGGGCGAGTCAGGGATTCTCTGTCTCACCACCACCACGCCAATCAAAATAGACTGTTTCCATTGCCCCGAAAACTACCCTGTGCCTGAGCCGCCTGTTTCTGACCTCTGCCACTGCAGACCACTCTTCCCGTTCTTGGACTTCGTCTAAAGGGAAAGCTGCAGGTGGCGCTGTATGTGCCCGGCTTCTTTCCTTCAGCGTTGCCTCTGTAAGGCGAGCCCAGCTTGTTTCATGGATCAGTAGTTCCTTCTTTCTCGCTGCGGACATTTCCCTGGTGATGGTCACTGATGCTCACTTCTGGGCTCCGGCTCTGTGTACCCTTGTTGCCTGCTCGGAGAAAATGGAGCTGGGCCCTTTAAATTTCTGCCCGCCTGGCCTGGCCACTAGAGGGCGCCGGGGCCCTGGGGGCGGGGCGGGCGCTGCTTCCAGACCTCCCCGCCCCCCGCCCTCTCCCCCGCCCCCCCCCCGCCCTCTCCCCTCCCCCCGCCCCCCGCGAGCACAGGGCAAGGCACGTGGGGCTGAGAGGTTGGCGCTGGAGTAGCTTGGCAGAGGAACCTTCCGGAGAGGAGCTTCGTGAGACCTCACGGGGCCGATTTCCCGTAAGTGTCATGGGTTGGCTTTCTAGCAAGTTCCGTTAGATCAAATAATTTGTCTGATTTTCATGCAGGGAGTGGGAGCCGTGCCCCCTTCAGCAGACCCCAACCATGTGGGGTGCACTTCTGGGGGTGCTCGTCCTCACTGGCTCTTCCTTGGGGCTTTATTCCACACTTAGGGGAGAGGACTCTTCCCAAGGGACGTATCTTATCCCCGGGCGTCTGCCTTCGGGGTGGCCTGTCCCGAGTAGGGCGTCCCTTCTTTGAGGTTTGTGTTTTAGCCCTCAGGTGAGGGGCACTGTCTCTGCCCTCGGTGGGGACCCTTCTTTGGGGGACATCAAACTCAGCCCACGTAGGGCGTCCCTTTGGGGTGTCTATCAGCTCGGAGCGAGGGCTGGCTCCTAGCCCCTGTGTGTGGCGTTTCTTCCCAGCTCCATCCACGCCTAGGCTGGGGGGCTCCTCCTAGGGAGCTCGGCCTCAGGCCTGGGGCCTCTTCCTTGGAGACTCTTTGATGGGGGGCGGTGCTCATCCTTGGAGGCCCTCCCAAAGCACTCAGGGGCCCTTCTCGGGGATCGTCCTTGATCTGCAGGTGCCCCTGAGTACTGACCATGGCCCAGTCCCAGCCCCGAATGGGGTCTCCCTTGGAGGCTCGGCCTCTGTTCTTTGGGGGGGCTGCTAGTCCTGATAATTGCCGTGCTCTTTATTCCTTGGTAGTTAATGCCGTGTTAACTCAGTTGCCGCATCTAAGTGACTCATCCTTCAGAGGAAACTGTCCCTGTTGAAGTCGCTGATACAGAATTGGTGTCAGGTGTAATACCAGGAGTTGGACCCAAAGGTGACATGGCAGGGATGAGTTTTCTGGTGACTTTGGGCTTGACCATGGTGTTGAGTTCTTTACCAATGGAAATGGGGTGCTAGTACCCCGAGACAGGCAGTGACCTTGCAGTTGTGCTGTCCCCCATGGCTGATGAGGCTGCACTTGAGTGTCCTGCGACAGTGCTGCTTGCAGGCACCCGAGGTGGGGTGGGGTGGGCTCCTGAGCACTTCTGGAGAGCGGGTGACAAGCGCAGGTCCCTTAACTCCCTCCTCAAGCCGCGACGTGAGAACCCAGGGCTCCCTGCACGGTGCTCACGGAAACTCTATCTCGCAGCTTCAGGGCTGGCGTTGCTGAAAGTTAAGCACAGAATTTAATTGTGCTGGTTGCTAAATTACGATGACACTCAAATCCTTATCTTGACAAGTTTCTTGTGTGAAAAGTAGGGCATTGAAGGGGAAAGAACAGGGGCCTGGCGCGTGGAACAGGGACATCTGTTGGCTGCAGATAAAGCTGGCAATCTGAAATCCCATGTTGCCCTGAACATCTTTTCTCGGTGGAGGGGCCTTGACTTCCAGAACCTGAGCAGCTTCCTTCCTTCCTCTGTTAGAACCCTATGATTGAGCCAGGAGTGGTGGTACGTGCCTGTAATCCCAGCTGTCCGGGAGGCTGACGCAGGAGGACAGCAAGTTAGAGCCCACACTGAGCAACTTAGCGAGACCCTATCTCAAAATAAAAAAAGGGTTGGGGGTGTGGCTCAGTGCAAAGGGCCCAAATAGCCCTGTGAGCGTCTCAGCTGGGTCAGAGCCTAGAGGGATACTTAGGGCTCTCCACACCTCCACCCCTGGTCACCTGTCCTTGTAGGGTCTCAGTACCTTCGCTCTGTAATGACAGAGAGGTGCTCACCAGGACTTGGGAGGAAACACTAAGGAAGGACGAGACTGCTAGGACTTACCAGCAGAATCCTGGGTGATGTGTGGGAGCGGGTTCTAAGTGTTTTGCATCAAGGAGGGCTGAGTCCAGCACTGGATTGGGCCAAATTCATTGACAAGGGTGCACCCAGGGGCGATTGTGGGTTTGGGTGTGGCTCGTGGTAGCTGTGGCAGCTGGCTTGGTTGGCTGACTAAACCTGGATTTGACTGTGGCCAGCGGTTGGTCACAAGGTCCTGACAGGGAAGAGGGAATCCAAGGCCTGGGGAGGCGGGGTATTGGACTGCATGTGCCATGCGCGATCTCTTCCCCTCCTTGGCTGTGTCCGAGAGGGAGGGAAGACAGACAATGAACCGGCCCCTGGTGTGGGGGAGTCTTCACCCTCAAAAGGCCTTGTGGCAGTAGAGGTCATCTCCACTGAGATGGGTTCCCTTGTCTCTGTGGAGACGGGGGTTCCCTAACATAGCAGAGACCAAAGGCAGGCGTCTCTGCTGTAAAGGGCGGTGGACCATCAGGATGCTGACCTGCAGGGATTGTTAGCAGTGGCTGATTGATCCCGGTGTCCCCGGGAAGGCTCCTAGAGTATTTCTTGGGGTTCAGTCACGCCTCAAAATCCATGGGGCTGATTCCCAGTGCCTCCCGAAGATGCCAGCATCCCGTGATGTCCAAGTCCCTTATAGACAGTGGTGTATTACATGTGTATAACCTACACACAATCTTTTTGGCTACTTTAAGGCATAGCTAGGTTACTTCTAATAATATGATGTGAATGCTGTGTAAATATTAGTTATGCTGTAGTGATGAGGGCATAGGGGCGAGAAAAAGAGGCAGTGGAGACATGATTTTTCTTCCTAGCATAGTTTTTTTTTTTTTCCAGTGCTGGGGATTAAACTCAGGATCTTTGCACTGAACCACACTCCCGAGCCATTTTTATGTTTATTTTTATTTTTATTTTGAGACAGGGTCTTGCTAAGTCACTATGGTAAGTTGCCCAGGCTGGGCTTGACCTTGTGATCCTCCTGCCTCAGCCTCCCAGAGTGCTGGGATTGCAAATTTTTGAAATTCCACATCACAGCGTAGCCCTTCGGGGACAGGATATTCCGTGGCATTGTGACTGGATCTGAGTGACAAGCAGTGTAGCTGGTGATGACTTCTGGGTTTGTCTCCCCGTGTCACCCACGGGTGAGAGCTTTCTTTGTAAGAGCGCTAGCTGCATCTTAGGGAGACACGTGGACCTCTGCTGCTCTGCAGGAGGCGTGCAGGAGGGTGCACGTGGAAGCTGAGCAGTCAAAACGGTACAAATTGCTGGCTATCAGTGACGAGACTTAGGCTCTCTGGAGTCACCCATTCTTGGCCGCTTGGTGAAAATGCAGCTGGGCCCTTTGAATTTCTTCCTAGCCAGCGTCAAGCTGGTTTGGCCACTAGAGGGCGCCAGGGGCCCTGGGGGGTGGGGCGAGAGGGGACTGGCTTTTTGCTGGGAGTTCGCGTGCAGCACGTGGGACTCTGGGGCTCGTGCTGGAGCTTGCTGACCTCTGTCTCTCGGCAAGTTTGGAGTTAGTGCTTCCCAGGAAAAGTTTCGAGGCGCCTCAGTGGTCAGATTTCGAGTAAGTGTCGCCGCGCTGCACTACGCCCCACCAGCCCCTCCCCCCATGGAGCGAGTCGGAGCCCCCCCCCCCGTTTCTGCAGGGTCTGAGTAGCAGAGTCCAAGGGTGTGGGGGGGTATTTTTTGGCGGCGGCCTCGTCCTTGGGTTCTCTGCCGGCCTGGGTAGGGGAGCCGTGGGGGCTCTTGTTTGCGGGTCGCGTCAGCTGTGGGTAGGGGACTTCTGAGTACCCCTACCCGGCCCCGGGGCCGTGCCTGGGCGCTGCCCCCACTTTCTCCTGATTCCGTCCCCTCGCGCTTGCCTGGCCACACGGAGCGAAGAGGGATTGTCGTGGGCTGCGTATCATATCTAATGCAGTCAATTATATAAATAACAAAAACTTTTACAGGTTTTTTTTTGTTTGTTTTGTTTTGTTTGTTTGTTTTTTCCGTCCTGGGGATTGAATCTGGGGCCCTTGCACAGAGCTATGCCCTCAGCTCTTTTTATTTATTTATTTATTTTCTTTCTTTCTTTCTCTTTTTTTTTTTTTCTTCCTATATTGGGGATTGAACTCAGGACCATGCACTTCCCAGGCAGGCCCTTAATGCCGCTGAGTTATATCCCTCGCTATTTATGTAACTTAAAAAAAAAACGTGTTTTTTTGCTTTTTTTGGCACCAGGGATCAAACTCACAACCTGGCACCTGCCAGGCAGGCTTTTAAGCCGCTAAGCCAAACTCCCGGCCCTATTATTTATTTATTTATTTATTTACTTATTTATTTTTATTTAAGAGAAAAAAGGACACATAAAGACAAAAAGCAAAAGAGACAAACAAACGACTAGCGTAAATGCACAGCAGTAACGTCATAGGTTTACAAAACAGGGTGATAGAAACTTGACAATGGTCGTAATATTGTGTATCTTTATCTTCAAAATGGTTGTTTACATTAACAGATACAGACATGTAAAATTGATCTAATCATGAGTATTAACTGTTCTTTCTCAATAACTAATACATTCAACAGTATGTTCGTTTTAGTTATCTTACATATACATATATACAAATTTATATCTTTTCCTTTTCCCTTCCCTCTTTCCCCCTTTTCCCTTCCCAATTACTTTTGCTCTTCAAGCAGTTTTTTACCCTTATATAGTATTTATTACAGATTTTGGATCATATATACTTTTTCAGTTCCTTACACTAGGGAGACAATACGATATTTACACATGTGGGTTTGATTTATCTCACTTATGAGTATGGTCTCAAGTCGTGTCCATTTACTTATAAAAGTCTCAATGCAATCTTTCTTAATAGCTGAGTAGTACTCCATTGTATAAAAATATCACATCTTTTTTATCCATTCTTTGATTGATGGGCACTTGGGTTGTTTCCAAGATCTGGCTATTACAAATTGGGTTGCTATAAACATGGGTGCACAAATATCACTGTGGTATGATGTTTTCAGTTCTTCTGGGAACATGCCCAGAAGTGAGATAGCTGGGTTGAATGGGATCTCTACTCCTAGTTTCTTGAGGAATCTCCACACTGATTTCCACAGTGGTTGCACCAGTCTACACTCCCACCAACAGTGAAGAAGAGTTCCTTTTTCCCCACAGCCCCTCCAACATTTGTTACTGGTTGATTTCTTGATCTTGGCCATTCTTTCTGGGGTGAGATGGAATCTCAGTGTTGTTTTAATTTGCATTTCCTGAATGACCATTGATGTTGAACATTTTTTCATATATTTATTTGCCATTTGTATTTCTTTCTCTGAGAAGTGTGTATTCATCTCAGATGCCCATTTTAGGATTGGGTCCTTGAATTTTAGGGGCCTGATTTCTTTTAATTCTTTATATGTTTTAGACAGAAGTCCTTTGTCTGATGGACAATTGGCTAAGATATTTTCCCAGTTCATGGGTTTTCTTTTCACTCTGTTGGAGATTTCCTTTGACATGCAAAAACTTTTTAGTAAGATGCGATCCCAGTTGTTGATTCTGGAAAGTGTTTCCCGTGCAACTTGATTTTTGTTCATGAACTCCCTGCTTACTCCTATGTCATCAAGATTTTTACCTACTCTGTCTTCTAGTAAGTTTAGTGTCTCTGTTTTAATATTCAGATCTTTGGTCCATTTTGACTTTATTTTAGTGCATGGTGATAGACAAGGATCTAGTTTTAGTTTACAGCATGTAGAAAGCCAGTTTTCCCAGCACTATTTGTTAAAGAGCTGGCCCTAGTTTTTTGAGACAGGGTCGCACTGTGTAGCTCAGGCTGGCCTTGCGCTCATGTTGTAGCCCAAGCCGGCCTCGAACTCACAACACTTCTCCTACCTTAGCCTCTCGAGTGCTGGGATTAAAGACATGCACCACCACACCCAGCTTTAAAAAAAATTTAAAATTTAAAACCTTTGCTTTTGAGGGGAGAGAGCTAGCAATTATTTTTTCTGTGGTTTTTTTTGCCTTTTTATTAGTGTATTTTTATAATACATAGTAAATATACTCATGGTGGGGAATTGGTGCATATACATATCACATCTTGGTCTTTTCTACTTCCCTTCCCATCCGATTCTTCTCTCTTCCCCTCCCCAGAATCCTGTCCTATCTCCATAGAGTGACACAGAGTCTCACTGAGTTGCTAAGTTGCCCAGGCTTGGCTGGAACTTGCAATCCTCTTGCCTCAGCCTCCCAGAATATTGATTAGCAGTCATGTGCCATCATGCCTGGCTCTAGCCATTTTTAAAAAAATTTAAGCCAGTATCTCACTAAGTTGCCCAGGCTGGATTTGAATTTGGAATTCTCCTGCCTCAGCCGTCCAGAGCACTGGGATAATAGGTGTGAATCACCATGCCTAGCTAAAAGTATTTTTTTATTATAACAGGAATGCAGACAGTATGCAGGCTGCAGGCTAGGCATGGTTCTGGGAAGCAACCCTTTTCCGTGTCTGAGGGCTGCTTTTATGAGGGTGGTGGATTTGACTTGGCAGTTAGAAGGGTGCCCAGCCTGTGTCCGTGGGAGGCGAGACGCCCCCTTTCCATTCCCCAGCAGAGGGCAGCTTGGCCTAGTGTCTCCGGGCTCATCATTCAGCTCCTGCTCCCATATTTTAATCGATGGCAGGGCCGCTTGGGTTGGTGCTGGGGGGCACTTGGCATGGGCTGGCGTAAAGTGGGTGACTGTCAGCATGACGATTATTATTAGTGCTGAAGCCTGGTTCTTCCTTGTCCCTAGCCATCCTGTGTCCACACACCTAGACCCCAGAGGGCTGGCAGGTAGCCGGTGCTGTGCCCAGACCGTCTCTGGACCCGGAAGGCTGGGCACAGCTGCCCACTGCTGCCAGCGCCAGGCACTTCCTGTTGCGGAAGTCACAGACCCTCACGGTGGCCCTGGCTTTTTGTCAGCCCCCGACAGTCACCTTGGCTGGCCCCCTGCCAGTCCAAGTTCTGAGCTGCCGCACCCTGGCAAGTCAAGCCGCCGTGATTAGTCAAATAAAATTCCCATCTGTTGAGGAATTTCTGAGAGTTATTATGGTCATAAAACCGATCAGAAGAGAAGGATGAATCTAAGGGGGTAAATGCCTCCAATTATGTGCGACAGTGACTTTTAAATAAGGTTTCACGTGTCCTTAAGGGGAGGGGGTGCGGTCTCCATGGGCATCTGTGCCCAGGAAGTGGCTGGGGCGGTGGGGGTGGCGCGCAGCTGAGCAGGGAGGGAGGCAGGGACCTCGGGGTGTGAGCCCGGGGGTCACTGTGGCATCGAGAAGGGTCCTGCATGCCGGGCAGCGCCCGTGTCTGTGTCTCGTGCTTCCCTCCCTGTTCCTGGGCACTGAGCCAGGCTGCTGTGTGGAGGTGGCAGCGCCCCTGCTGCAGGCTGTCATGGGCATGGCCTCTCTGTGTGGCCAGCCCATGTCACCTCTGGGTCTCTATAGCTCATCTTCAGAATGGGACACTCCATCCCACAAGGTTTTTAGGAATATTGCCCCAACCTTATTCTGCTTTTTTTTTTGCGGGGGAGGGTGCTGGGCATGGCATCTGGGGCCTCACCATGTGTTGAGCACATAGTTTACCACATCCCCAGCCCTTCTTAAAGAAATTTTGAGATGGGGTCTTGCTAAATTGCCTAGGCTGGCCTTGCCCTTGCGATCCTCTTGCCTCAGCCTCCTGAATGGCTGGGACTGCGGGTATGCACCACTGCGCTTGCTTTGCCCAGACCTGCACTTGCTCAGACTGCTTCCAGGCATGGCTCCTCTGAAGTCCCGTGCACATTGGTTTGCTCTGCCTTCTTGGGGGCATGAGGCTTCCAAAGTTCACCCTGTTACTTTACCCTCCTTGGTGCCGCAAGCACGACTGCACTTGGGGGACACATGGGCTCCTGGAGGCTGAGGAGACCCTGTGAGGTGGTCGTTCCCAGAAGGCCCTGGCTTGAGTGAAGGTCACTACCCAGCCCCGGATGGAGATGAGTGTGCCGTCCCCCAGTCCCGCAATGTCTTAGAGGCGTTGGGCCATCAGATCCCAGGGCGCTTGCTCTGGCCCTTCTGCCCTGGCTGGCCACGTGGTCAGTCCTTTGGGTCGGCTGCTGAGAGCTGTCTCTGTGCTGGGGCCGTGGAGTCCAGTCTCTCCAGCTCTGCCGGCCTCTGGCGGAGAACTCTTGTCCTGGCTGCTTCCTCCCGGCCAGGTGGCTCCGGAGTGATCAGGCACCGTGTCTGGGGTCTCTGGCCGGTGACTCTGGAGCCCGGGGTGGGTGTATGTGGCAGAGCAGTCTGGAGCAGGGGGCGCTGACCTGGCCTTCTGCTTCGGTGTCTCCTGGGACCGACTCGAGTCCTTGGGCTCCCAGCTTGGCTGCTGGCTGCCAGACCTCCCGGGACTCAGGTTCCCCTCGTGTCACTGCGGATAGTAAGGCTGCCTTGCAGGGTCTGGGGTACAATGAAATGCATGTGTGTGTGTGGGGGCCCTGGCCAGAGCAGGATGCTTCAGGTCTATGCTCAGAGTAGGGGTGGTGGGGGTCCCTCCCTGTGTAAACTGATGCCACCCTACCCCCACCCTCTCCCCCCCCATGGGTGGAGGCCATTGAGGAGAGGGTGGGCGTCTGATGGTGGGCACTGAGGCTCGGGAAGGCCGCGGGTTGTTTGGGGTGAGGGTCTGTGGGTGCTGCCCTCCATCCAGCCTGGCTTCCTGCAGTGGGGACTTGGCTTTGACACATGGGTCCTGGCAGGTGCTCCCCATCCTGTGCACCCCCACCTCCTCCTTCAAGATGGTGACACGGACCCCTTGCTCTTGTTTTATGCACTAGGAAATGGGCTCAGGGTGGGGGGATAGTGCACTGCAGGCTTCCGGCCTCAAGTGTGGACTTCCTGTCAATGCGAACTATCCAGCTCCCATCCGTGGTGCCCTGGGAGCCCAGGGCTGGCTGGGTGGGGCGGCGGGGGAGACCTGATAACCAGCTGTCCAGCCAGAAGCAGAAAGAGATCTCAGATAAAGCCCTCACTGGGACTTCTCTGCAGTAAAGTGATGGATGGTGTGTGGGGTGGGGTGGGGTAGGGCACTGTGGACGTGGTTCCCCAGTCACATTCCCAGCCCCTCAGAGGCTCTCTGTCTGAAAGTGGCCAGGGCTGGCTCCTGGCTCCGCCCTCCCTGGCCCCAGTGACCTCAGGACCCCCTGACCTGGAGCCCAGCAGCTCTGAGCTTTCTTGGTACCTGACGTCGCCCCACCCTTGCCCACTGCAGCCACAGGGCGGAGGCCCCTGCCCCCGCCAGCAGTCCCTGGCCCTCACCCTGAGTGACCGTCTCTTGGGCGGGCAGAATGGGCTGCTTTGTCTCCTTTTCATGCCTGAGGTTCCTTCCATTCTGAGTTCCCAGGACTCCTGGGCTTGGCTTAATGACCTGGTCAGTCCAAGCCTCAATTTCCCATTTACTAAATGGGGATGACAACCTGATAGAATGAAATTATCCATCTAGTATTTTCTGTCATGAAAATCATTTATCTGCCTATCTATCTGTTGTGGTACTAGGTTTTGAACCTGGGACCTTTGCAGTAAACTCTATCTGCAAAATATTTTTTATTTTAAGACATGGTCTTGCTAAATCGACCAGGCAGGACTAGAACTTCTGACCTTCCTGCCTCAGCCTTCTAAAGTAGTAGGATTATAGGCACATGATACCACACCCAGCTAAGAATCACTATTTTTGATTTTGTATCTTAGATCCAAACAGCTCTGTGTGGCCAAGCTGAGCTGGCTCAACGCACTGTGGAGGCCCTGGCCCTTGACCTGGGCAGAAGCCCCTGGTTGTCCCTGCCTTGGTGGACAGCTGTGCTCTCGGTCCTGGCCCAGTGGGGCTGGCCTTGGGTATCACTAGGTGGTCCTCCTCCCTGAAGGTCCCCATATCTTTCTCTAAGACTCTGGCTCTTCCGTCCGTCTCCATGCGTGTTGGAGTTTAACAGCATCAACTTTGACCTTGAATTTTCTTTGTTGGCCAAAGACAGGCCGCAGGCCCTTCCGGTAGGAGGCTGTAGACACCTGTTTGTTGCAAGTTCCCAGCGTGTGAAGGCCGGACGGGGCCAGCCAGGTGCTGTGACAGGGCCAGTTCTGGGTCCTGGGACCCCCTAGGGCTGGGAGCAGATGGGAAGGAGGCTGCGTCTGAGTGGGGTCTTTAGACACAGACACAGAAGGCGGGGTGAGAAGGGGCTGGGAAGAGGACAGCCAGGAGGCTGGAGGACTCTGAGGCAGGAGTGACCCGTGCCTGGCAGCGGCCAGAGGGTCGGACATGGGGTGGGCATGGCGGGCCGTGGGATGGAGGCGCCGAGCCCCACAGGCCTGGGTGCTGGGGCAGGGAGGAAGCAGGGGCAGCAGGACCCAGCTCACTCTTCAGGTGTTTTGTCTTTCTAGCCCAGCTGTCTCCGACCGGGAGCAGTTGTGTCCCTGGGGACATTTGACAGTGCTGGTGATGTTTAGGGGAGGGGGTGGGGTGGGTGCTGTTGACATCTGGTGAGAAGAGACCGGGGGCGACCCTAAGCCTTCTGAAGTACGCAGGACTGCGGACAGTGACCCCAATGTCAGCATTGCCCAGGCTGAGAAGCCTTCTAGCTCCACACCTGCTACATAGGTGATGTGGTCAAAAAACACAGTGAATGTTTACATTTTAAAAATTCACTGCAGTGAAAGACACATGGCCGTTCATCCCCCTCTAACTACATCCCCTCACTTCAAACACACTTATGCCGTCATTCTTGCCGCTTTCCGAAGCTGTTCTGGAAGTGCTCTTTTGTAGGGTGTCAGTGAATACTGCTGCTGAGTGCCATCCAACAGAAAGGCAGCTCATAAAAACATCGCGGTGTTAACTCATCGACCTTAACTCACCTAATCTGGCACTGGGTGGCTTCCGGCTGTTCCCCCAAAGCCCAAATGACCGTGAAAGGTCAGCATTTTGAATTCAGGATACTGAGAGAACCAGAACAGCACAACTAAAGACACTCATGAAAGAGGGCTTCCAGAACTGCTCCAGAAAGCGGCAGGAATGATGGGAAAAGTGCATTTGAAATGAGGAGGGGCAGTACTTACAGGGGAATTCATGGCTGTGTGTCCTTGACTGTAATAAATTTTCTTTAAATGTTCACTTTACTTTCAATCCCACTTCCTAGTTGGCATGTAGTGAGGGTTGAGCATTTGGGGTGCTGTTGACGGGCTAATACCAAATTTATCCTTGTAATTGGGAGTGGCCTTCTTTTGGCCTCATGTTCTTCCCGAAGCTGTTTTGCATGGTCAGGAACATTACAGTGGTCACATGGGTAGGCTATAACCCTAGTGCCCTTGCAGTGTGTGTTGGGGGGCTACAGTGGCCTGGGGGATCCCCTCCTCAGCGCCCCACCCCAAAGTCCATGTCCAACCTTCTCGTCTCCCCACGTGTGGACAGTGCCAGTCCTGCTTGGTGTTCAGGCCCGTGGTGACCCAAGAGCCTGGGTTTTCACGGCTGAACATTTCTTTAAAAAAATGTCACTTATCTTGAGACCCTCGTTCTTCTACCCCTGTCCCCCTGCTCCCTGGGGGAGACCAACATGTTGATAAGCAGTGTACCTCTTCCTCTCCCAGTCTGCCCACACCCAAAATGGCACTTGACTCTGTCCCCTGCATGCCAGAAGTCAGGGTCCCCAGGGAAGAGCCCCCTCCCTGAGACTTCCTCTGCAGTGTTAGACACAAGAGCCTGGACTCCACAGATGCTGAGGTCTGTTCTACTCCGGGGCTGGATAATTAGTTTGTGACCTGTCTGACCGCCACCCCATCCTGGGCCCCTCCCTCCCCAGGCCCTGCCATCTCTCTGCCTCTCTCTGTCACTCTCCTTGTTTCTGATAGAGTTAAAGTCACTGGGACCCGATGCATGCCAGGCCTGACTGTGTTCAGTCCTCAGTCTCCCACGGTACCTGAGATCTTGATTTCCTCCATGTTACCGTCAGGGTGGGCCACACTGGACTCTGTCCTGGGCGAGGCGCACTCCTGTGGCTCTGAACCTGGGATGCAGCGTGCTGACCGCCTGTTGCCACCTCTGCCCACCGCCTCTGCCCAAGCCCCTGCCACAGACCAGTCCCTGCCGTGGGCGCTTTTACACGTTCATTGTTAGATTCTCCCAGGAGCACTGGTCGTTGCACCCATGCAGGGATGGGGAAGCCGAGGCCCAGGAAGGGAGCTGAGGTATTCAGGCTCCTCTGCAGGGCTGGCTTCTCCCTGTCTCTTAGGTCTCAGCTCAGGGTCCCCCTGGTCAGAGGAGTCACCCCTGAGCCCTGGTGCAGTCACAGACTTCTCGACCATACGACATCTGTCTGTAGATGTCTTCTTGGCTCATGTGGTCACGATCTGTCCCCACTCCCTGCAGCGTGAGGCCTCTGAGGACAGTGTCTGCCCACGGTGGGCACAGGGACAGCAGAGCTGGCCAGGCCAGTGCCGCCTGTGTTCCTTACCCACTAGGCTTTCCTGCTTCCTCGGCTCGTGAGTCGTGAGTGTGCCATTGGCGTCATGGCCCTGGGTGCCGGGGTGAGGTGGAGGTTCCCTCGGCTCCCAGAGAGTTCGGTCTCACCCCGGGTTTCAGCTCGGCCGAAGTTCAGGCAGCCCGCCCACCGTGCGGTAATGACTGTAATTTCCCCGCGTGCGCGTTGATATTGTGACCGGGATGGGGGCAGCAGTGACACTCCCAGCCCCTGTAATTGCAGCTTCGAAAGCACTGCCACCTCCTCCAGGGGAAGGAGACCCTGTGACATGTGTCACCTCTGAACTCGGCTTTTCCCTTGCACGGCTGCTTTGTGACTAGAACAGTGACTCATGGAGGTGATATATGGGTTCACTCCTCTGCACCCCCAGAGTTGTGCTCACAGCTCCGGTGCAATTTGGAGCCTCTTAGCAAGTCTAGGACTGGAACTGGGCCTGACTTGATCATCCAAGAAGCTGTCTCCTGGGTCCCCTGCTCCCCTGCCACTCTCTCTCCGTCTGCCGCCCCCTCTGTTGAGTGCCCCGTCACGGGGGCATCCTAGAGCATCTGCAGCGGGCTGAAGTTTGTTGCAGAACAGCAGTGACCGGGCAGGCTCTGTCTCCTTGCACGCTCACCCCAGGCCCCATCTTCATTGCCATGGGTGTTAGCATATTGAGCCCTGGTGTGACCCTCTGGGGGTGTCTGTTACCATCCCCACCGCACAGGTGACAGCTGATGCCCAGAGAGGGGACGCAAACCTCAGGACGGGGGCAGAAAGGTATGGAGCTGGAATTGGAGTCTGAGCCACCTCCAGAGGCTGTGTTAACCTTTCCCTGGCAGTTGCTGAGAAAGCCAGTATTCCTGGCATGTGGGGTAGCTTTCCTTTGGGGAGTTCATTCATTCATTCATTCATTCAGACATAGTTTATAGCTACTATGCCGAGCACTGTTCTAGGAGCCTGGGGATTTGACCCTGGACAAGACAAAGTTCCCAACACTGTCCTCCTGGAGTTCCGTCCTCGTCGAGAAGACAAACCGTGGACAGGCAGATAAAGCAGTGTTGGTTTAGGAGCGCGGTGGGGAACAGTGAATGGGATGCCGAGTGCTGGAGTAAGGCGGCTTTGGCTGCAGAGGTCAGGAACAGGTTTGGAGGGGACTGGAGAGAAACAGGAAAAGCCAGCCACGTCTGCATCACGGCGAAGAGGTTTGGAGCCTGAGTCAGGGCAGTGAAGAGGGTGGTGGGAGGTGAGGTCAGAATGACAAGAGTGGGAGACACAGGGGTGACACAATCTGGCTTCCACTGCCGAGGACGGGCTGAGCTGATGTGGGGTCTGCACAGCGGGACCCGGAAGCACAACGCTGCCCCTAGGGAGTGTCCAGTTCCTGTTCCCTTTTCTTCCACTGAGGCTGTCCCTGGACCCCTGGGGTGGGCACGCAGTCTCTTCTGGGTCCACCACTCCCAGTGCCACTGTTTTGTGGCCGTCTTGTCTGTGCATCTGTCATGGGTTGGAAGCCTTTGCTTTTGGGGGAATTGAATGAAGATCCGCGTACTATGTTTATGCTACTTAGGTGTTCACTTTTTATTTTTGGCACCTGCAGAAATACCCCTTTACATGTGATGTGCTCAATTACATGTCATTGTCACCTGTATTTATTTATTTCAAACAAGAGGCAGCCCCCCCCCCCCTTCTCAGCTCTGTTTCTGCTGCTCAGGGATGGGAGGGATTTAGCAGCATTGTGAAGCCCAGGCAGCCTGGCTTTTTCTTGGCTGCACAAGGCCCCAGCTTCTCTGGCTATGCAGAAAGGCTGCTTTTGCACCCCGCCACCTTGAGAGCACCAGGTGTCTGAAGATGGCTGTGACGCGGGGTTTCAGAGTCCGCCAGGGCTCTGGCTTTGCAGGTCACCCAGATCAGCTCCCACTCACCCCAGAGATCCACTTCCTGGGACAAAGAAGACCTGGTTAGCAGGTTTGTGCCCGCCTGGTGATGGGCTCAGGGCCTCTGGACCTGCAGTCCTGCCAGGACTCCGTTTTAGGGGAGGACCATGTCTGGAAAGGATCTTGGAGGTGCTGGTATCAAAATAAGAGGGAACAGGAACTTTGCCACAAGTCCTCGGGCCCCCTGAAGGGCTTCAGAGATGTGTAGGCTGCAAGGTGCTGAAGACAGGGGCTCGCCCAGTGGAACAATGCAGGCCAGGGCACCCCAAGCCCTGTAAGCCAAGGTGCAGTGGGAGTCTGGGTAGGAGGAGCAGGAGGGGAATGGAGGGCGAAGAAAGACCCAGGGGCTGGGATAGTGGATAGGAGACCGGCTGCTTGTTTGCTTGAGGGGCGGGCTGTGAGCCGGAGCTGCAGCCTAGAGAGTGATTAGCGTCAGGCTCAGGGTGACTCATCAGCCAGGGCAGGTGATGATAGACAGGAAGCAGGGTTCCAGCAGTGTGGAGTGACAACTGTGCCCCAGACACTGGGCTAAGTGCTTTGTTGTTGGTAGTTAGCTTGCTGCTTCAGTTACCCTCCTCCTGCACAGAGGAAGAGATGAGAGCCCGGAGAGGTTGAGTGGTTTGGCCATGGTCACACAGCAGCATGTAGCAGAGAAGGGATTGGAACCCAGTCTGGCCTCCACTCTCCCTGCCTCTGAGTTTTGAATCCTCTGCTGTGAAGTTGGTGCAGCCTGCTGGCCTGGCCTAGTTTGTTGCCCTGAGTCCCATTCCTTGGCCTTTCCTTTCCTGTGTTCTTAGCCCTGGGCTTGGCTGTGAGCAGGCAGGGGCGGTGGAGGATGGAGAGGGTCTGAGGACACTCTCTCCTTGTTCCTGCGAAGCCTTCTCTCCTCCCTCCCTTCCTCTCTGCGAGGAGCTGGAACAAAGCTGGCAAAATTAGAGTCAGCAGAAAAATCTAATTTTCACCTAAGACACGTTGTAGCTGACAGAGACTAACCCAGCTTCTAGAGGCACCTTCTAGACAGGTCTGCACCGCATCCTTCCCTGGCCACGGGGAGGCTCAGATGCACGGTCACCGCGTGCGTGGGATGTCGCCAGGCCTCCGTGGGCCTCAGCCTTCCCTCCAGACCTGTGTGTGTGTGTCTTGGGGGTCACGGACTCACCTCTTTACGGGGCCTCGGGGAAGGCAGAGGTGGGAGGTAGGGCAGGGACAGGAGGAGAAGGGCGTTGGGGCCGCAGGCGCCCTGCTTACAGGCTCAGTCTTGCTGGGTGAAGTGGCCACTTTGCTTAGATCTTTGGGTTGTTTTCAAGAAATTGCAAAAATCTGCATTATGCTCTTTCAAATATCCAAAATTTACAAGCCAGCAACTTATTTAAGAATGCTAGAAAGGTATAATGAGCCAATGGAAGCAGCTACAGGCCCAGACTGGCTTGTGGCCCACGGAGGCACTAGGTCTGGACTGGATTATTTGGGTCGCTTCCAGCCGGGTGAGATATGACTGCACTTAATATGCATATAAAGATCAAATGTTTGCCTCCGAGATATATTGATTTGTATTTATTGATGAGGCCTTTGGTTTACACTGTGCAGCTAAAATCAGAGTTAATAATGGGGTGGGAGCCTCTTTGACAGACTTTAATCACGGATTAGAAATCTGTGCCCTGCTTCTCCCGCTGGATTACTTCCGCCTTCCCTAGTCTACCTTTAATTTTTCCTGCTGCAGGCTTACTTTAGCCTGGTTTCTGTGGTGACAGAGCATGCCCCCAGAGAGAGAGAGAGACAGACAGACAGACAGGCAGGCAGACAGAGACAGACAGAGGCCTTGAGAGTTCCACAAGCTGGTAGCTATCCCAGGGACTGTTACTTCCTAACTGTGTGATCTGGCAGCACTGGTTTGTCTGAAGCGAGAGAGTGGCCCAAGCAAGGGCAAGATTTATTGACTCTCGTAAATTTGTCGAGAGCTCTGGCCAGAGCAGCCAACGTATCACACTTGCTGCTGTCTCAGCCTCCAGCCTGGAAGGTGCTTGTGGGTCAATTCCTTTAGTGTCTAGGAAACATCAGGGTTTATAGGCAGTTTTAAGTGTGGGCTTGGGGAAGACGTACAGGAGCCAGTTGGATGAGGAGGAGATCAGGGGTCAGAGCGGCTAATAAGTGACCCATCCTCCCCATCACAGTGCAGGACGTGGGAAAGATCTAGAAGAGCTAATAGTGTTAGAAAAGGATCTCGAGGTCATGGTAGCCAATAAGCTAGTCATTTTTATCATGAACAGTAGTGAGGTGGACAGGCAGAGAGACGCTCCACCGGGCCGTGTGTGTGTGAGAGCTGCCTGTCTTGGGCTCTGACCGGAAGGAGATGGGGGCGGATGAGGTACCAACATCGCAGTCCAAAGCCCGGGTGTGAATCCTGGCCTCCCCACTAGGAAACTGTGGGATGGGGACCTTTTATTCAACCTGTCCGATCTTCTGAGCACTCCCTTGTCTGTAGAGGGAAGAGGATGAGCGCTGGGTTCCTGTCAGCTCGAGATGGTTCCTGGGAAGCCTGCGCTCCTCCCGAGGCCAGGAGTCACCCCACTGGGCATCGTGGGCCATGGGCCTCCCTTGAGCACAGCTGCTCAGCTGTTGTGCTTGAAGCAGCCAGAGGTGAAACATGCGTGAACAGGCCTGATTGTGTCCCAATGAAACTTTGCTTACAGATACTCCAAGTGCAATTTCATCTACATTTTATGTGTCACAAAACGCTATTCTTTTTCTGATCTCCCCCCCCCCCCCGCCAACATCTATAAATGCGGAAGCTATTGTTGGCTCTCAGGCCGTGTAAAAGCAGACAGTGAATCGGATTCAGTCCCTCGGAGAGAGAAAATGCCCATTACGTCTTCATTCCCCATTAGTCATGGATATTACCTTCATCCTTATCATTGCTTTTTGATTCTGAGGGG
>RJWM01017778.1:0-42374 GCA_004363535.1 Dasyprocta punctata | reverse complement strand
AAAAAAAAAAAAAAAAAAAAAAGAATCATCTGGTAATAGAAGTTAATTGAGGTGGGACATCAGCAAGATGATGGACTGTGAGTTTCCAGGAATATAAATCTGACCAAAATCCACGCACAAAAATACTTTTACAATAACTATGGAATCCAGGTAAGAGTTGCTGACACTTGAGTGGACCACAGAAATAAGAAAATGCCTCTTGAAGAGGATATGAATAATTTCGTGTGCAGCCCTGATTTTATTGATACCCCTCCCTCACATCTGAAAAGAGAATTTAGAGAAAAGTGAGCACTCTGGCTCAGATTCCAGCTTGAAGCCTGACCCAGTGTGAACTTAAGCACCAGGCCTACTCCCAGGACTCAATTCTAGACTGGACCCCACAAAATCATGACTCTCATGGGATGGAGAAAATACTTATGAACCAGACATCTGATAAGGGTTAATACCCAAAAATACATAAGGTATATATGTAAAAAAATGTGTATAAGGAATTAAAACAACTCTGTAGCAAGAAAACAAATAACCGATTTAGAAAATAGACAAAGGACCCAAATAGACATTTCTCAAAAAAGGATGTATAAATGCTCAATAGGTACATAAAAGATGGTCAAAAATACTTACCTGGCAGGAGAGATACCATGATCACCAAGGTGGTTTTCCCAAGGTGAGGCTCATCCATTGCACTGCAGATGTACTGACCCCTGTGCTTTCCCCAAATGTGGGAAACTCGACTGTATAATTTGTGGTAGTGGGGGACTGAGTTCATGCTTTCCCCTGGGGGAAAAAAAAAGATGGTCAATATCAATCGTCAGGGAAATGTAAACCAAAACCAAAATGAGATATCATTTCACACTAGTTAGGGTGGCCATTATCAAAAAGACAAGAGATAATAAGTACTGGCAATGATGTGGAGATAGTAATCTTTGTACACTGTTGGTGGGAATATAAATTGGTGCAGCCATTATGAAATACAGTATAGGGCTGTGGTGGCAAACCTATGGCATGCATGGCACAATGGGCTGTTTGTTATCACTGAAAGCTCTTAAAGGTTCACCATCACTGGTGTATGGGCTCCTCAAAAAACTACGTAGAGCTACCGTATGATCTAGCAGTCCCACTTCTGGCTATATAACCAAAGGATTGAAATTCACATGTCAGAGGTCTCTACTGCCCTGTTTGTTGCAACAGCATTATTCACAACAGTTTAAGCTATGGAATTAACCTAAGTGCCTATCAGAATATCACTGGTCAAAACAATATACTCAATGGGATATTGTTCCACCTTAATAAAGGAAATCCTGCCACTCATAATATGAATAAACCTGGAGGATATTATGCAAGGAGAATAAACCAAGCATAGAAAACTGAAAAAAAAATACGAGAAAAGAGAAAAAAAAACACAAGAAAGGAAAAAACATTTTTCATTAAGTTGCCCAGGCTGGCCTCGAACTCCTGGGCTCAAATGATTTTCTGGGCTCAGTCACTCAAGAAACTGGGAATTTAGGTGGATATCACTATGCCCAGCCAAATCAGTATTGTTTTAAAAGCTCTCCAAGTGATACTGATACGTGACTAAGATTGAGAATTACCGTCATGGTTTCCTCTACTAATCAAATGACCTCCCTGCTATAAACTATTTGTTGATTCAAGAAATACAAATGAAACTAGACATGGTGGCATATGCCTGTAATCCCAGCATGTGTGAGGCTGAGGCAGAAGGATCACTGTGAATTTGAGGCCAGCCTGGGCTACATAGTTCAACGCTAACCTGAAATACACAGTGAGACCCTGTCTCAAAAACAAAAACAAAACAACAACAAAAAAGCAATATGGCAGCCTCACTAAACTTTCTGATAAATTATTTCCTATAATCATAATCATATGACCTTATAGCTTCCCAAATAGGCCCCATGGATTTGGACAATAGAGACAGCTAAGGGAGCCCATGGCAGAAACTTCACATGACAGTTACTGCTTAGGTGGACGGTGACAGAAGATTGAGTCTGATGTGAACTCTCCGTGTAACCTCATGCCTCTCCCTGCACCTTCATAGAAGTTACCATTTATTAGTTGGATATTGTTCCAGTTAGTATGCTAATGCTCTACAATGTCATTTAATTGTCACATGCTTCCAGGTAAGTATAATTACTATTTCCTTTCTAAACTCCTTGCACATCTTAAAAATTGCTTTCTTTCAGTGCCCAGCTTTATTTTTGGCATGTAGTAGGTATTATACAAACCTGTAAACACATTAATAAGTTCCTATTTCACATATACAGCAAGAGCTGAAGAGGTTAAGCAACATGGTAAAATCATGGTGGCACATGCCTGTAATCCTAGCACCCAGGAGGCTGAGGCAGGAGGATCACCAGAAGTCCTAGGTCAGCCTGGGCTACATAATAAGTCCAAGGCTAGCCTGAACTACATAGTGAGACTCTGTCTCAAAATAATAAATAAAACTACACAGCTAATAAAAGGTTGAACTGGCATTGGAACCTACATCTTTGTTCCAAACCAAACACTTTGAACCACTATTCTCTGTCATCTAGTACCCACTCTGCTTTCCAGGATTTGTCCTCTGTCATTTCTGTCCTTTCTACAGCCTACATCCAGTGTAAAGTTTCTCCCAGACTAGATGTATACATTAGGACTCTTATGCTTAAATACATTCAATTTCAACAAATTTAAGCAAGAAGAGGAACTTAGAAGGGCTTCACAAACCCCAGAAATAATGCAGATGAGCCTTAAGTACAAATGAACCAGGTGCTTGAATGGAGCTAGGATTTTTCATCTTCTCCAGTTCAATTCCAAATTCTCTGGGAAGGTATGCAATGGATAGCTGCAGTGTAACCATAAGGAGAAAGTAGAGATGGTAATAGAAAGGGGGTTTTATGAAGATAATCCAGTAGATCAGTGGTGGCAAACCTATGGCAGACATGCCACAGCAGGCCATCTGTTATCATTGAAAGCTCTAAAAGTTCTGTCATCACAGCAATGTATGTTTACCCACAGTCTTCTTGGCTGCCCCATAAACATATATGCCATTTTCTGTGTATCCACAATTCAAAAGATACACCCAACATGAATCTATGGACAACTGGAAGTCATATACAATTGCTGCATCTAGAAATAATGGCCTACTAGGCACAGTGGTACACACCTGTAGTCCTAGCTACCTGTGAGGTAGAAGCAGGAGAGTTGATTGAGCCTAGGAGTTGGAGACCAACCTGCACAATATATGAGAAGCAAAAAACAAAACCCAGAAATAATGGGATGACATGGGCACACCACTTCAGTGACAATTTAGTTCAGTAACAATCTAAATGTAACCCCTCTTGATCTTGAAACCTCTGATAAACTTAACTGCCATCAATAGATCTAATATGTAGTGGTAAACTAATAACAAACCACAATCAAAATTCTCCTTTAGGAGAGATCACATTTTTCGTCAGTAACCAGGTCCAGAAGAAGTTACACCCTTTTCGCCTAAAAAAAAAAAAAAGTGGAAATCATGGACATAAAATAATTCATTGGAATCAGATGTAATGGCCCACACCTATGATCCCAGCACTCTGAGAAGCTGAGGCAGGAGGATCGTAAACTTGAGCTCAGCCTATTCAACAGTGCAAGATCTTGTCTCAAAATTAAAAAAAAAAATAGAAAAGGGCTGGGGATGTAATTCACCACAAAGGGCCTCGGTTCAATCCTTAGTACCATAGAAAAACAACCAGTAAAACCAAAACCAAAACAACAAAACTCACAGGAAGCCAAGCTCAGACTGCTTCAAAGCTCAGGGGCATCTCAGGACATATGAGGATGTGACCTCACTTGTCTAGCACAGGCACACAGTGGGATACAGTTACGTAACCATGACTTAGCGCAGGTAAACATGCATGCACTGGTTACAACACTATGTAAGAATGTAAACATGTGATAACAACCTGTTTAAGAGTTATACAGTAAAGACACAGGAGACTCTCTTGTGCTTTCCCTCTGGCTCTCTGCTGTGCTCCATGCTGCCTGCTGTTGTTGCTGATGTCTTGCACGGGTGTATTCAACCTTGAGACCTCATCCACAAAAATCTCCCTTTGGGCCCCCTGAGCACCAAGTGTGTTGGTGCACACCTGTAATCCCAGCACTTAAGAGGCTGAGGCAGGAAGACTATGAGTTGCATAGCTAGCTCAAGTTCAGCCTGGACTACACAGAGAGACCCTGTCAGGAAAGGGATAAAAAAAGAAACGAGAGGGGAAGGAAGGAGAGAAGAGAAGAGAGGGAAGGGGAGAGAGGAGGAGGGGGCGAAGGAAGG
The DNA here is from genome assembly GCA_004363535.1 of Dasyprocta punctata. NCBI lineage: Eukaryota > Metazoa > Chordata > Mammalia > Rodentia > Dasyproctidae > Dasyprocta > Dasyprocta punctata. The sequence goes on along the minus strand of RJWM01017778.1, from coordinate 38,068 downwards.
GAAAGAAAATTTGTGGTAGCCAATTTATTAATGCATTTCTTTAACCATTCTATACTTTGGACCTTGAGTATGCCCTACAAGAGTAGTGATTCTTAAATGTTGGGGTCTATTGTAATCACGTGGAGGGCTAATGAGACCTATAAAAACCCTAAATACATATGCTCCTTCCAAACCTCTATAGCAGGAGACTTGACCAAACTAGCATATCTTCTATCAACCTAATGCCAAATCACTGGCAAGACCTAGCCCACACTATGTTTCCTTTCAGAAAAAGCTTAGGGCTATGAAAAGAATTTACAGTTCTAGCTCACAGCTGATGATTGGCCCTAGGCCTCCCTTTCTCAGGGCATTTTAGTAAATGAGTTTAGAACTGTGATCCTTCCTCTGTCCCTTTGAAATGTATATATCTCTCCTACAACTCAGGAGTGTCTTTCCCAAGAAGCTTCAGGGAAATCCTTAGAAATGTAATCACCAAGAAGGATAAAGTAGGCCTCTGTCTCCCAGACTCTGAAAGAAAGATAAAAATCTAACTTTAGTAATTTCCCTGCCTTCATACATAGCTGACCTAATCTCATTTACACTGACCAGTGCTATGCATTTTATACTTTACTGACATTACTGAGCTCCCGTTTGCTCCCCTTCTTTCTTCCCTTCATTCTCTCCTTAAAATACCCACTCACCTCTGTGTGAATCAGAATAAAGCTGTTTCCCCCTACTTTCAGTGGCTGAATAAAATCTGTTTTCACTGATTTAACTTAAATCTGACTTTATCTTTGACATTACTTAAATCACATATTCCAGACTCCCTTCACAATGTTTCTGATCCTGTAGCTCTGGAGTTATTATACTTGAATGGGCCCAAAATAGTCCAGGTTCTTGTGCAGGACAAGGAAAGTATTGCCAAGCATATACCTCATAGTAGGTAGCTACATTTATTGAAGATCATGGGATGGTAGCAGCAGGAAAAGGCAGAAGAAAGGGAAAGAGGAGGAAGAATCCCCTGTAACTCAAACTTCCAGTATTTAAAGGGTCAAACACCTCCAGGTATCTCCCATTCCTTCTCTCCCTGGCATCAATCTGCCACCTGAGACATCGCTACCTCCTAAATTTAAACATGGATAATCATTAGGGTGGTATTGTGTTTATAGCTGAATGAGGAGAAGGGAGTGGCTCCCTCAATTTCCGTTTCTAACTGTACTGGATGAGATATGAGAATGTTACATTTGTGGGTGTTCCTGATGTGTGGTTCACTAACATACTTGAAAATCACTACTCTGGCTGATCAATTATGTCACCTATTCACTAGATTTGATTTTCAGTGACAATAATGTCTTTAAAATCTTGGCTATTAGCCAGGCTTGGTGGTGCACGCCTTTAATCCCAGCACTCGGGACCCCACTCCTCGTACCAAAATATGTATCAGTTAGAGTTTACTAGAGAAACAGATATAACACAAAATATACAACTGTATAAGAAATAACAAGATTGGCTTACAATGGTCAGCCACGAAGTTGAATAAAGGAGCGTGCGGAGGGTGTCTGCAAGCTGGAGGGGGAAGGGTCCAGCCCAAGGGCTGGAGCTTACTGCAGTGTCCTATGCAAGTCCGTATCAGGAGGCCGATGGGCCTATGATGGAACACTGAAGAATCTACAACGGAAGCCTGAAGAGTCTACGATGAATGCTGAAGAGTCTACGACGAAGACCAAAGAGTCTACAACAAAGCCGAACAGTCTATGCCAGAAGCCAGGCGACAACGTCCAAGCTGAAGGCAAAGACTGGCGCTCCTCCAAAGAAGCAGCAATCAGTCCCTCCTCATTCACCTTTTATAGTATGCAGGATGCTCCCCTGGGGTGGGGGTAGCACGCACACCATCTGCCTGCCCTCCTTTTGCTGGGGCTGAGGATGTTTACAAAGTAAGAACCCAGGCTCCCTGCTGAGTCTCTCAGTTAAACTTCTGACCTTCTCAAATTGACACAATGAACAGGTAACTGCTTGTGCTCTACACCCCAGGATGTAGAGCTGCTGAGTTATTGAATTAAGCGTCTAGACTTCTCAAGTTGACACAATGTATAAACTGTAACAATGGGAGGCTGAGGCAGGAGGATCATTGTGAGTTCCAGACTAACCTGGGCTACAAAGTGAGTTCAAGGCCAGCCTGAACTGCATAGTGAGACTCTGTCTCAAAAAATAGGGCCAGGGATTTAGCTCAGTGGCGTAAGAGTCTACCTGGCAGGTGCAAGGTTGTGAGTTTGATCTCCGGTACCAAAAAAAAAAAACAAAAACAAAAACAAAAAACTTGGCTATTAGTTTCATTTGGGGTTAGTTTAGAATGTTAATAACAAGCACCAAGAATCTTGCTGAGTTAGGCTTATCCTGAATTTTGTTTATCTATTCATTTGAAATAGGGTCTCACTATGTAGTTCAGGCTGGACTTGAAGTGGCTATCCTGCTTCAGCCTTAAATTCTGTGACTACAGGCATGCAGCACTGTTATCACTGTTATCAAATCCATTTGCTTGCAGATTTGCAAAAACACAGGGAGCATGGTGAAAAAATCCTTATTCAAAGCTAGCTCCAAAGGAGATGGAAGGGCCTCATGTTGCTACAAGTTACTATCTCACTGTGTCCAGGTGTGTAAGGCCCTTTTATAGTAAGGAAGAGAGGGGAGAAGATATACTATAAGAAAATAGACAATTCCACTTTTTGCGGGGAGAGGGGGTGGTGGTGGTACTGAGAATTGAAATCAGCCTTTTAAATTTTTATATAGGAGCTCCCTAAATTCCTAAATTACCCAGGCTGTGAACTTTCAATCCTCCTGCCTCAGCCTCCCAGGATACTAAAATTATAGGTATTTGCCACTGTGTCCGACTTAACTCCACATTTATCCCTCCAGCCGTATTTTGTTCTCTCCCTTCCCTCTGGAAAGAGAATCAGACTCAGCATCTTCATATTCTGCCTACTTAAATGGATTGAAGAGAGGATGGGGTGGCAGTTAAACACTTGGTCTGAGGAAGTTTGGTCTGGGGCTTGTCACTAATGGAAAAAATTCTAACTGTTAAAGTTCCATTTTATGGCCAGACCAGACATGGTGGCACATTTCTGTAACCCCAGAACTCTGGAGACTGAGGCAAGAGGATCACTGGGAGTTCCAGAGCAACCTGGGGCTAGTGAGTTCAGTGCCAGCCTGACCTACACAGTGAGAATTTGTCTCAAAAACCAAAACAATAATAATAAATTAAAAAATAAAGTTCCATTATGCTCTGCCAGTTGCACCACCGAACTTGGCTTGGCTTCTTTGTATATGTGTGTGTTTTCTGTGCTGAGGATCAAACCCAGGGCCTTACACTTACTAGGCAAGTACTCTACCACGGAGCTACATCCTCCATTCAAATTAGGCTCTTTGACTTTAGATTTGCTGGAGGAAATAGCTTGGGTCACCCTGTTGTAGTTTCTAATTTCTTAGTACTCTACCTAAGGACTTGGCTCATTCTCCCTGGCATTATGTTCAAGGTCCTGGATCAGAGCTCCAACAGAAAATAACATGATGAATTCAACGCTGTTCCATGTGACTCTTCTACCATACATTCCAGTTGAATCAATCTACAAGAGGCATCATCGCATTGAAAAACAAAGAGTATTTAGGAGGCATATACAGGTAACCTCATAAGTTCCAGTTTTCTAATCAGTGAAATCTTTGATGTGGAACTAGAGTTCTGCTCCAAATCAGGAAGGCCCATGAATATATGATACCCCCAGTAACTGCTGATTCCTACCCCCATACTGGGCATTGAACTCACAGCTTTTGCACTGCACTACATTCTCAGCCCTCTTTTATTTTAAACTTTTTAGTTTGGCACCAGGGATTGAACTCACAACCTCGAGCCTGATAGGCGCTTAAGCCACTGAGCCAAACTCCCAGCCCTAGTTTTTTTTTTTTTTTTTTTTTTTTTTTGAGACAGGATCGCACTATGTAGCTCAGGCCAATCTTGTGCTCGCGTTGTAACCCAATCCGGGCCTCGAACTCACAACGCTCCTCCTACCTCAGCCTCCCGAGTGCTGGGATTAAAGGCGTGCGCCACCATGCCCGGCCTTTTATTTTAAACTTTAAGATAGGTTCTTGCTAAGTTTTCCAGGCTGGGCTTCAATTTGCAATCCTTCAGCCTTGGCTTCCCAAAGTGCAGGGATTGCATCTGTACCACCATGGTCTGCTCACAGCTTTCAAATGAAATTTTTTCAGAATTTTGTCATGGCACACTTGATCTCACTTCTAGGAATGTAACACTTTTACTCATTGAGGCGAATTTTTAGTGGTCAACATCTGTATCTACTTCTTTCTGAGCCTTTGGTCATGAGTGCCTTGATTTATTTTATGGTCATTTGATGCATTTGTGATCATCTTACTCTTGATTTGGTAAATTGGTTAGTGTTGAGCATAGATCTTCTACATCAAGTTATTGGGCATCTTGGTGAAAACCCAAGCAAAACGAATGAAGTAAATAGCTGGTAGTCCTGACACAGATATAAATTTCCTTTATGGAAGCTTCCACATTCCTAACGGGTGCAAACAACTCTTCAAAAGGTTACAGTGGCTACAGGGGTGTGGTGATGCATACCTGTAATCCCAGCACCTGGGAGGCCAAGGATCTCAGAGAGTTCTGAGAGTTCTGAGCTACTTAATGACTTCAAGACCAACCTGAACTACAAAGTGAGACCGTGTCTCAATCTGCCCTCCCATAATAATAAATAAAAAGCTACCTGTATTCTTTTTCCATTAAAGGTAAAATTCTTCCTCCCCTGGGAATTTTATCTCACTTTGGCTGATCAAATTTGATCAAGCCACTATTTCCTTTCCCATGGTACATCACTCCTTCACCCAAAACTTTTTTCCTGGGAATGACAGTAAATAGCTTGAGGCAAGTCGGTGCCATGCAAAAAGCTGGAGTGCAAATCTTAAAGATTTTTTATGCCCCGCCTCTTTTGACCCCAGTGAATTGCAAGGCCCAACAGGCTTGGTAGTCTCATTTCCCTGATTGCATCCTGAGGCCATAAGGAGGACTACAACTCCCAGGATGCCCACCCGCCCCGCCCCATTCCTGCTCCTGCTCCCAGCTAGAAATCGTGTATCATAGAGAAGAGGCAACATGGCTCCTGGAGGTGGAAGGAAGAGGCTTCACCCTCTTTGAAGAGGTGAAGAAGAGCCGAAGGAGAGGAGAAGACGAGAAGCGATTAGAGCCAGATATCGCTTTTATCCTCTCACCCTCTCCTGAGTCTGGTCGGCCTCACCCCTCCTCTCCACCCATATCCAATCTGTGGTTTCCCCTCCCCACCCTGGTTCCCTAGCTCCCGCACCCCTCCCCTCGGGAATCTTTTTCCCGCCCCCCCACCCCCTGCGGAGTGCGCACGCGTCAGCCCCCAGCTTCGCGCCCAGATCGCCACCTAACCTGCTAGCGCAGTCGCTTTATCGTCTGCCCGCTGAAGAAGCATGGGCGTCCAGGGCTTCCAAGAGTTCCTGGAGAAGCGCTGTCCTGGGGCCGTGGTACCCGTGGACCTCCTCAAACTCGCGCGCACTGTCTCGCGCCAGCAGCAGCAGCAGCAGCAGCAGCAGCAGCAGCAGCACCAGCACCAGCACCAGCACCTGCACCGCCAGCTACCACCGGCAGCACCTCTAGTCCCTGGGGCCCCACGCGCCGCCAGGGGCTCCGCTCCGCTACAGCCTCCATTCCCACCCGCTGCCTTGGGTGCCTACTCCGGGGGCGCGGGGCCGACTCGGCACCATCACCCTGCTCACCAGTTCCACCACCATGGCCAGTCACAGCCTGGGCTACACCCTCAGCTACCGCCGCCGCCCCCTCCGCTACCCGGGGCCCGGGTGCTGGTAGACGCGGGCTCGGCGCTACCGCGGCTTTATGGTGGCTATCAGACGGATTGGGTGTGTGGTGGCCAGTGGAATGCCATGTTAGGCTACTTGTCAGCGCTGTGCCAGGCTTGTGCCTATCCCGGCGGCGACGGCCTGGAGCTGGTGGTCATGTTCCCCGGCGGCCTGGGCAAAGACCGACTGGCTGAGTGGGGCCGTCGGTGCCAGGCCGAGAGGCAGACAGCGCAACTGATCGTGGGACACGTGGGCAACAAGGGCACCCCTCCACCACGGGCCTGGTTCCTGCCACCAGCTTGCCTGAGCCACTGCGTGAGGCTAGCACTCATCCGCTTCCGGGTCAAGGTGAGGGAGGGGCTGGATTTTAAATTTCGTGCCCCACACCTATTACCTACCAACTAAATACCTAACCATCTACCCACTTACCTAAAAACCACCCATTTACCTGTCTTCTATTTACTCATGTACTCAACCAGCTGACTTATCTGGCTAATTACCCTCAACCATTTTATCTGTCTACCCACCTCCCTCTTCATACCCTTCCTACCAATTCACTCACCTTCATGACCACATCTCTCTATCCATGTCATCCCCATAACTCCCTTACCTTCACTTACCTATTTGGCTTACCTCTAGGTTTTAGCATAATTTTGACAATTACTTTTGTAGCCTCACCTTTCTCTTGCTATAGTCTCTCAAGCTGATATACCTTTTCCCTCCTTTTTCCAGTTGACATCTGTCTCTCCTATCTTTTTCAAACCTCACAGCAAATCTGTTAAACATGTTAATTGAATACCTTTTTTCTACATTTTTTTCTCATTTTAATTTACTGCTGCTTTTTTACTCATGTATTCATTCAACGTTTTTCATTTCAACATACTTCTATCTGCTGCCTTAGCCTAAAATGAACAAACATCCTTTGATTCAGTTACTCTTCAACAAGTATTAACCCACTGAGTTAAGGAGTTTGAAAGACATGAGACATTATTCCTCCCTGTGGAAAATCAAATGGAATATTTATTTAATCATACAAATGTGTACAATGACTGTGCTTTATGGTATAGACAGTAAGTACAGTACCTGTTTGTGTGTTTATGTGTGTATGGGGGGGATATATGGACTAAAATGGTCAGGGGAGACTTTCCTGGAGAAGTTGGACCCTACCTGGATCTTCAAGGATGGGTTGGACTTGAAGAGGTTGAGTTTAGAGAAGGTTGCTTTAAGAGGGAGGAAGAAAATGAACAGAAACAAAAAGGAATATCAAGTGTGTGAAGCTCCACGGGCAGTTAAATCCAATCGGCATGTAGTTGGGTCACTGCATATGGGGCCTGGGGAACGGCTTGGCAGTATCCCCAGTTCTTGGCACCACTGCTACTGCTCTGTTGCTTTCCCATACTCTTAGGTTTCAAGTTCCTACGTGTAAGGAATAGTAAGGCTTGAGAAGAAAGTGGGCAAGAAGAAGAAAAAAGTGGTACAGAGTTGGGTAGGACGAAACTGCAGACCCATTCCCCAACCAAGGTTTTATCCTGTGATCCCAGTCCTCACAGGATAGAGGACTGGGATCACAAACTAAAGAAATGGTGCCTTATGGAGTAACAAGGAGGAATGAAATCAGCTGAGAGACTGAAAGATCTACACAGACAAGCTTGCAGTAGTTACAGAGCTTGAGCTTGTGGCCAGAGTCCAAATGTGCTGGACTCTTAGTGCCCAGCATCAAATCTGTGCTTAGGCAGGACAGATTATAACTGCTTTAACTTAAAAATCTAGTTAGGGGTTAGGGATGTAGCTAACTAGTGCAAGGGTGTGCTTACCATGCAAGAAGCTCTGAATTTGAACCCCAGCTCTACAAAAAGAAATCCAGTCATGAGCTAACTTAAACATAATACAGAATATAACAGAAGACCACTTGCTTGCTCTCCTGACTGAACATTTTAAAGTAGATTCTTCATTCACGGCCATTCTTTCCACTTTGTTTTCACCGCTACCACCTGGGCTTTAAAGACTTTACCTTACTAACCTTGTTGATGGAACACTTACATTGTGTGGGTGGGTGGATGGGTAGGTGGATTGGTGGTGCTGAGGGTCAAGCCTAGGCCCTCAAGCATGCTAGGCAAGTGCTCTACCCCTGAGCCACACCCCCAGGCCTGTGTGCATGGTTTTTTTTTTTTAAATTAGTGACTCATTAGATCCTCACTATCCCCTGTGAAGTAATATGATCCCTATTTTCCAATGAAGAAATTCAGGCCCAGGAGCTTTAGAAATCTGCCCAAAGTCAACCAGCAGTAAGCAACAGAGCTGGGATTCTGGGATCCCTGCCCTTGCAGTCTAGCTCCAAAGCTCATACTCTTTAACAACACTGCTGTGCTCTAAGATGAATTTTTCCAAAGTGCCACTGTGATTAGATCATCTCTATACTCAACTCTTCCTTGGCTCCTAGGTAAAGACACATTCAGATCATTCATTGATGTTATTCCTTTACTGAGTACTCACTGTACACTAAGTGCTGTACTGGTTGCTGAGGATTCAGAGATAAATAAGGGGATTCCTGTACTTGAGGTCAGGGTTTAGTAAAAGAGACAACATAGAGAAGACACTGTGAGTGATTGTAAATGACAAAGAATATGGCCCCTATAGGGCACATTGTTAATTATAGTTGATTGGGTGAAAACAGAGAGGCTTCACAGATTGATGCTGAGGCACCAAGAGAGCTAAGCATAGTACAGATAGTGGACAGAGGTGTGGAGCTCTACGATGGCCATTTGTGAGCTTTCAATAGATTTTAATTGGAGGTTAGCAAGGGAGATGAACACTGAGTATGAGTTTGTGGTCTCCATACTTTTTTGTTCATACACCTCATCTGTCAAGATTTTGGAGAAGCCACTCTATATTTTTTTTTCATATACTACACAAGTAACATTTAAAAAATTCCAGCAAGCCGGGCGTAGTGGTGCACGCCTTTAATCCCAGCACTCGGGAGGCTGAGGTAGGCAGAGCGTTGTGAGTTCGAGGCCCGGCTTGGGCTACAACGCGAGCATAAGGCTGACCTGAGCTACATAGTGCAACCCTGCCTCAAAAATCTAGGGCCGGGAGTTTGGCTCAGTGTGTGGCAGGCGCGAGGTCATGAGTTCTATCCCTGGTGCGGAAAAAAAAAAAATTCCAGCAGTAGCCAAGCACAGGAACATAGACTTTTAATTGCAGCTATTTGTGGCCAGAAATTCAAACCCAGCCTTGGCAACATAGTGAATGTATGTCAGGAATTGAACTCAGGACCTTGCACTTGCCAGGCAGGTTCTTGTGCCACTGAGCTATATCCCTGGCCTTGGCAACATAGTGAGATCCTATCCTTTACAAAATAAATAAAAACTCCAGGAGTTAATTGAAAAAGGTGATTTGGATGATGGATGAGTACATGATAAATACAGTAAAAAAATGGTAGACTCTCAGTGGTATTAGGATGTTTGCTGTAGAATTATTTTAACTCTGGCATATATTTGAAGTTTCTCATAATAAAATGTTGCAAGATTTTTAGCAGTCCTCTTCAGTCCTGAAAATCAGTTTGGGAAATATATAAATCTTTTAAATTTTTTGACACAAGATCTCATTGTGTAGTTCAGGCTGACCTTTAACTCACTGTGTAGCCCAGGCTGGCCTCACACTTGCAGTGACCTTCCTGCCTCAGCCTTCTGAGTGCTGGGATTACAGGCATGCACCCACATGCCCAGTGTGGAATATGTAATTCTTATTCCCTGTACTGGATTATAAACAAATGGTAGTCTTTTCATATTTTTCATATGGGTTTGTATACTTTGGCTACAGATTTCATTTTTGCATCAGTGATCCTAAGAGAATGAGTTATAGGATTAACTGTTAAAGTGTGGTCCTTAATATGGTGGATTTAATACTGGCTCCAGAATTGCATATGTAAAATGTTGAAGTTATCAGTGTAGTTCATTCTCTTGGTTGTGGTTGGTGACTTTTGTTTTGATGAAGAACTTACTGAATTGAAGCATAGACTTGAAAGGTATTGGTTAATAATTGATTGTGATTTGCCATTTTAGAGGAATGTTCTACTATCTTGAAGGTGGTGTTTTTTTTTTTCAGTTGGATGACTTGCTTGTGTTCTTTCCTTTCATTTGACTGAATATTAGTACTTGAGAACGAAATGAACTAATTGAACTAATATGATTCCCTGCCCTCCTTGATTTTGTTCTTCAGGCTATAGCACAAGATGGGCCTTTATTTCTGCTCTCATTTTCATTTGTGACAGAGCATATAGAGGTGGCAGGGTCAAATAAGTTACTGGGTTGTCTTTTTAGCTTTTGACTACCTAGGACAGTGGTGACAAACCTATGCCATGTGTGCCACAGCTGGCTGTTTGTCATTATTGAAACCTCTAAAAGGTTCACCATCACTGACCTAGGATTTACCATGGAAAGATTTGGTATATATCATTGGGATGAATTTTGTTACTTGGTTTGTTTTAGTTATGTGCTCTGCAAACCTTTCTAAATAAAAATGGCCAGTAGCAGGAAAATTCAGTAAATCCACAAATTTCCTGACATCTTCCAAACAGTATAAAAGTAGAACAACTGAAAGCAGTTTTAGACTGTGATTAAGTAGATGATGTAGTGTGATGAAAGGGATGAAATACTTCATTTAATGGTTAATGCGTATGAGAAAAAAAGGTAATCAACACAGCAAATCCACCATTTCACAGCTATAAATTTTAGAGTGATTCCAATTAAATAGAAATAAGTTGACATAAAGAAAAATACTAAGTTGCAATACTTGGTGGTGGAAGAAATCATGGTGCCAGTACATTAATAACCAGACTTTAAATCTGCTCAAGAGCTGGTGTCATTTTGTGATTTGCTTCATCGTAAAGCAATGGTTAATGTGTCTTTTGATTGTCTTCTGTCACAAAAATTGAAAAGTCTTGTAGGTGCTCTAGTGATTAGAAAAATGGCTATACTAATAATTAATGCTACTACTTTTATGATTGTTATGATTTATTACACGTTTTCAGTATGTGAACTGCCGATGTGAGCACATAATTTATTATACGAATGTCTCTTCTCTCTAATCTCCCCCAGAACTGTTCTCAGTTTGCCCAGACTCTCCAGAGCTATCTCTCTTCTGAGCCTTGGTTTTTACTGCTGAATCCCTGAATGGCTTCCTTTGTCCATTCACCTAGATTCACTCAACTCCTCTTCTGGGTCTGTTTAAACATTGCTTCCTCCTGAGGCAGTTTCCTAGCACTAAGTATAAAAAGTTATACTTTTCAGCTTATTCAGCCGTGTTATAGATTCTTTTTTTTTTATTATTGGTATATTTTTGCAATACATAGCAACTACACTCATTTGGGGGAATTGGAACATATTGTATCTTAATCATTTTTATTTCTACTGTCCCTCTCGGCCCTTCCCTCTTCCCCCATCTTCAAATCTGCTTCCCAGCTCAACAAAGTCTACTTCCCTGTTTCCTACCATCTCTTATTTTCTTTCTTTCTTTCTTTTTTTTTTTTTTTTTTTTTTTTTTTTTTTTTTTTTTTTTTTTTGCAGCACCGGGGATCAAACTCACAACCTCACGCCTGCCAGACAGATGCTTAAGCCACTGAACCAAACTCCCGGCCCTAGTTTTTGGAGGGAGGGTCACAGTATGAAGCTCAGGGCTGCCTTGGCTCATGTTGTAGCCCAAGCCAGCCTCAAACTCACAGTGTTCCTCCTACCTCAGCCTTCTTTTGTTTTCTTTAAATTATTTGTATTGTATATTTTTTGTACAAGAGCAATGCGATGCTTAACATTCTGTGTCTGATTTATTTCACTTAGCATAGTCCAAAATGCATCCATTTTCCTACAAATGGCTCAGATTTATCATTCTTTATGGCTGAATAGTACTGCTATAGATAGGTGTAGATACAGATGTATATATTTCAAATTTTCTTTAACCATTCATTTGTTTATGGGAATATAGGCTGCATCCAAAATTTAGCTAGTATGAACTGTACTGCTGTAAACATGGGTATGTAAGTATTGGTATAGTAATATACCTTTTAACTCAGGCTAACACCCAAAAGAGGTATGTATATCTGGATCAAACAATTTCTATTTTTACTTTTTGGAGGAATCTCAATACTTATTTCCATAATAGTAATAGTAATTTATATTCCCACATGAAATGTAGAAGAGTTTCTTTATCACCACAAGGTCTCTAGCCTTTGTTGTTTTTTGAATTCTTCATGATAGTTATAATTTTATAATTATAGCTATAACTGAGTTCTGCAGTAAGATGAAATCTTTGTTAATTTATTTGTATTTCTTGAATGGCCAAAGATGCTGAACATTTTTTCATGTATTTTTGGCCACCGCATTCCCTCTTTGAGACTGTATAGTTATTTCAGTTGCCTTTTTTAAAAATTAGGTCTTTTATTTTGGGCTTTCTCTCTCTCTCTCTCTCTCTCTCTCTCTCTCTCTCTCTCTCTCTCTCTCTGTTTTGTTCTTCATATATTCTAGATGTTAGTTCTCTGAGCTGTAGCTGGCCAAAAAATTTCCCAAATTCTGAAGGTGGTTTCTTCACCTTGTTGATTGTTGTACACAAGCTTCTAATGTGATACAATCCCACTTACTGATTCTTGGTACTATTCATTGTACAATTGGAGATCTGTTCAGAAACTCCTTGCCTATGTCTTAAAAAGAGTTTTGTCAATTTTATCTTCTAGTAGATTCAGTGATTGTTTTTGCATCTAGATCTTTGATGCATTTTAATTTGATTTTAATATGGGGTAAGAGATTTGGGCCTATGCATATTCTGTGTTTTATTAATTAATCATTTATTCATTTATTTTGTTTTTTTGAGACAGGGTCTCCTTCCAATTTGCAAAAGGTCTATCTCCCTGTTTCCTCTTATTTGTCTTTTATTTTGCTTTTTAAATTATTTATACTTGGGGTATCTTGGTTACTTTTCTCTTGTTGAGACAAAATACACAACACTCAAAATGAAAGAAGTGAAGGTTTATTTAGCTCACAGCTTGTGGAGATTTCAGTCCATAATCAGCTGGCTCCAAGGCAAGGTGGCGTGTCACAGGGCAGCGGAAGACAGCAAAATAACAAGAACAAAACGAGAGGGAGTAAGCCTCTTCTCCCTTATATTGCAAGCAGGCTAGCCCCATCCCTGGGGTGGGTATAGCACTCATACTGCCTCTGTGCCCTCCTCTTACACAGGCTGAGGATGTTTACAAAGTAAGGACCCTGGTTCCCTGCTGAGTTGCTTAGGTAAACTTCTAAACTTCTCCAGTTGACAGTGTATCAACCATAACAATCCACCCCTTATCAACTTGACAAACAGACACATTTCTTTAAAGCAGTTACCAGATACAAACACTTGCTTATACTTAAAATTTCACAACTTGAACATTATAACACAGGCTTAACAATCCTTAAAAACCAGTATTAAGACTATCAACATTATATTACATTAGAAGCATAACATTTTATCCCTGGCCCCGCCAAAGCCTCATGCACATCTCTTTATGTAAAAGGCATTTAGTCACTCTCTAAGAGTTGCCAAAGACCTAACAGTTTCAGTATTGCTGAAACATCCAAGTCCCAAGTCTCCTCAGAGGTGTAAGACAAACTCTTAGCTGCAAGCTCCTGAACAAATGAAAACAAAGTTAAACACTTCCAACATTGAATGGCATAAGATAAACACTTTCATTCCAAAAGTTACAAACAGGAGGATTCTAAGGATTGGGACCAAAGCAAGTCCAAAATCCAGCAGGGCAAATACTAAGTCTTGTAGTTTCATGTCCAGTGTCTGAAGCAATCTGTGGCAAATTGTGAGCTCCAAAGGGCTTGAGTGACTCTATCCCTATGGCACCTCTGGTGGTTACAGCTCCCGTAGCTTCTCTCTTAGGCCTGCTTTGCTCCCTCCTTGCTGCTTTCCTTAGATGATCCACATTCCTCACTTTTCCAAACATCTAGTGTCTCCACTGCATCTTTGGCTTCAAACTCACAACTTCACCCATTGCCTTCTTGGGCACACTGCCTGGCCTCCCAGGCCTTCTGAAATCAGAGTGGAAACCTTTTCAACCTCAGAACTCTTGCATTCCGTATGCACCTAAAACCAGCACCACATGGGTGATGCTAAGGTCTGCTGCCAACTGGAGCAGTAGCCAGGCTTTCCTCTCTCTTGGCTGTAGGAGTTGAGTGCCTGGAATGGTGGGCAGTCTGAATCCAATTCCGAGAAACAAATTTTCTATGCTGCCACCATTCCAGAACATGGTGCAGCCATTGCCATTCTGGAACATGGTGCTCTGTGGCCTTTCCTCAAAGCGAAGTCTTTCACTTTTCCAGGTTTGTGGCTGTAAAGGTTTGAAACTTGGTGCTTTTTGTGATGCATTTAGGCCATCTTTTCTACTGTTTTTTCTCAGCACTTGAGATTTCCTCAGCTGTATCTTTATAGTCCACATTTTTATTAGAGCTTCCTTTATGGCCAAACTCCCAGTGTTTTAAATCATCCTGTTGGGCTCTTTGCTCTTGATTCTCAACATCGATCTGGCTAAAAGCTACCAACAATAACTGTGCCACTGGCTCAACATTAGATTGCTGTGAAATTTCTTCTGCCAGATTCATTAGTCCACCACCCTTAATCTTAGTCTCAGCCAAAGTCTCTGGACATAAGCAAAATAAACCATGAGATAAAAGGTTCTGTGTCTGATTTTTTCACTAATCAATATAGTCTCAAGGTGCATCCATTTTCCTATAAAATGACTCAAGTTTATTGTTCTGTATGCAGAGTAGTACTCCATTATGTATAAATACCACATTTCCTTTATCCATTCCTCTGTTGATAGACATATAGGCTGTTTCCAAGATTTAGCTATTGGCCAGATGTGATGGTGCACATGTATAATCCCAGCACTTGGGAGGCTGAGACAAGAGGATCCCCATGAGTTTAAGGCCAGACTAGGCTACATAGTCAAAGGACAGGCTGAACTATATAGCGAGACCTTGTCTCAAAAAAAAAAAGAGAGATTTAGCTATTATGAGTTATGTTGCTATAAACATGGATATGCATGTATCACTATAATATCTGTAACTTTGGGGGAAGATAACCTAGAAGGGGAATGACTGGGTCAAATGGAATTTTTAGTTTTAGTTTTTTGAGGAATCTCCATACTGATTTCCATAGTGATTGTACTGGTTTACTTTTCCATCAACAATGTAAAAGTGTTCCTTTTTCCATGCAGTGTCACTAGCATTTGTTGTTTTTTTCAAATTTTTATGATAGTAGTTTTCTTTGGAATAAGATGGGATCCCAGTGTTTTAATTTGTATTTCCCCAGTGGCCAAAGATGATGAACATTTTTTCATGTATTTGCTGGCCATTTGTACATCTTCTTCTGTAAAGTAGCTATAGATTTCAATTGCCTATTTTTTGATTGGGTCTTATATTTGAGGGGAGGTCTAGTTTTTTGAGTTCTTTATATATTTTAGATATTGCTCTTCTGTGCCAGGAATTATTTACTTGCAAATTTTTTTTCCATTCTCTATGTTGTTGCTTCACTGTGTTGGTTGTTTGCGTTAATGTGCAAAAGCTTTTTAATTTGATATAATCCTATTTGTTTGTTCTTTGTGTTCTTATGCAATTGGAGGTCTGCTTGGAAAGTCCTTGCCTATACATGTGTATTCAAGAGTTTTACCTATCTTATCTTCCAGCAGATTGTTTGTTTTACTATCTACATCTTTGATCTGTTTTGATTTTTTTTTAGTGTATGCTGAGAGATACAGGTCTAGATTAAGTCTTCTGTATGTGGATAACCAGTTTCCCCAGTACTATTTTTTTTTTTGCAGCACCAGGGATCGAACTCACAACCTTGCACGTGCCAGGGTAGGCGCTTAAGCCACTGAGCCAAACTCCCGGTCCTAGTTTTTTGAGGCAGGGTCACACTATGTAGCTCAGGCCGGCCTTGCGCTTGCGTTGTAGCCCCAGCCAGCCTCGAACTCACAACGCTCCTCCTACCTCAGCCTCCCGAGTGCTGGGATTAAAGGCGTGTGCCACCACGCCCAGCTACCCAGTACTATTTGTTAAAGAGGCTGTCTTTTCTCCTGCAGGTTTTGGCTGCTTAGTCAAAGAACAAATGTCTGAGTATGCCTAGGGTTGTTTCTAAATTCCCTTTTCTGTTCTGTTCTTCCATATATCTACTTTTCTGCTCTTACCATGCTGTTTTTACCACCATAGCTTTCTAGTGTACTTGAGATCTGGGATTTTGATGCCTGCTGCTTTGCTCTTTTTGCCCAGAATTTCTTTTGCTGTTCTAGGTCTCTTTTGATTCCATGTAAACATGAGGATTTTTTTTCTGGGAAGAATGAGGTTTGCATTTTGATTGGGATTACATTAAGTCTGTATATCAGTTTTGCTAATGTGACCATTTTGACAATATTAGTTCTTCCTGTTCAAAAACAGAGGATGTCTTTCTGGTATCCTCTTTGATCTCTTTTTTCAGAATACTATAGTTTATATTATAGAGGTATTTCTTGGCTTTCATTAAGTTAATAACTGGATATTTAAATTTTTGAAGTTACTTTAAATAATATTTTCTTGATTTCTTTCTTTTTTTTTTTTTTTTTGCAGCACCAGGGATTGAACTCACAACCTCGTTCCTGTCAGACAGGCGTTTAAGTCACTGAGCCAAACTCCTGGCCCTGGTTTTTTGAGGCAGGGTTGCACTGTGTAGCTCAGGCTGGCCTTGCACTCTTGTTGTAGCGCAAACCGGCCTCGAACTCACAACGCTCCTCCTACCTCAGCCTCCCAAGTGCTGGAATTAAAGGCGTGCACCACCACGCCCAGCTTTGATTTCTTTTTCAATGTATTGGTGGTTTACAGGAATGCTGTTGAGTTTGGTTGTGTTCTGTTTTTTTTAAAGCAGAGTCTTGAAATGTAGTGCAGGTTGGCCTTGAACTCACTATGTAGCCCAGGTTGGCCTCAAACTTGTGGCAGTTTGTGTGTGCTACCAGGCCTATGTAGGAATGCTATTGTTTTTTGAATTCTAGTTTTGTACTATCTACTTTGCTGAATTTCTTTCTTAGTTTAAAGAGTCATTTGATGGAAAGTTTTGCATCATTTGTGAACAGGATTACATCCTTTGCAAATGAGGCGAGTTTGATTCTTCCTTG
The DNA here is from genome assembly GCA_004363535.1 of Dasyprocta punctata. Lineage (NCBI taxonomy): Eukaryota > Metazoa > Chordata > Mammalia > Rodentia > Dasyproctidae > Dasyprocta > Dasyprocta punctata. The sequence goes on along the minus strand of RJWM01017778.1, from coordinate 21,024 downwards.
CTGATAATTTTTCAAAATTTTTATTTTTCTTATTTTATTTATTTATTTTTTGTACCGGGAATCTAACTCACGACCTTGCACTTGCCAGGCAGACTCTGTGCCAGTGAACTATATCCTCAGCCCCTATTTTTCTTATTTCAAAGTAATGCAAGTAGATATTAGTGAAGAAAATGTATAAAACCACTTTTTAATTCTATGAAGAAATCAAATTTCATAACAAAATAATTAGATACTAATGGTTAACACAGAGTATATCCATAATCTTAAAAGAATGACCAAAATGTTGCTCAGAGTAAAGGTCATAGACGAAAAGACTTTCATAACAAAGAAAAAACAAAAACACAAAGCTTTCTCTGGAATGAACTAAGAGAATCTAGTAACATAAATTAGCATTTAAAAAATTAATAAAATTAATTAATAACATTAGCATATACACGAAATATTTTATAAGTAGAATAGACAGTTTGGGGAAGTATTTGGACTTTTCCTTGCTTCCTATTTATCTTCTTCTTTTTTTTAATTTTAAACAAAAGAAAAGTAAGAAACCAAAGCAAAACAATTTCACAACCAGCCAATAGGAGAGTAACAATAATCAGCACATTGCATATTGTTATATTCACAGCAGTTGTTTAGGATAAAAGATATAGACATGAAACATTGTCCAGAAAATTATTAGCATGAAACTTTTGCCTCAGTGAATCAAGAGAAACCAGCTATATGACTATCTTTTTTTATGATTGCTCTCTTGTTTTCAAATAAACATTTCGCATTAAAAATGAAATCTGAAGATGACCCTGTGAAAACTACTTTTCACTCAAAATTCTTTTCCTTTAACTGTCTTAACTAATTTATATACATAGATTTTCTTTCAGTTCATCACACAAGTAATGCAGTGGTTACATATGTGTGACTTAGTTCACTGAGAAGTATATTCCCAATACTCATCCATTTAAGAGTGAAATGTCTAGTTTATCCTTCTTTATAGCTGAGTAGTATTCCATTATATAGAAATACCACATATTTTTTGTCCATTCCTCAGTCGATGGGCATTTAGGTTGTTTCCAAGATCTCACTATTATGAGCTGGGCAGCTATAAAGGCAACAATAGGTGCACATATATCGCTGTGGTAGGATGTTTTTAGTTCTTTTGGGAAGACACCCAGAAGGGGAATGGCTGGGTCAAATGGGACCTCCAATCCTAGCTTTTTGAGCAATCTCCACACTGACTTCCACAGTGGTTGCACCAGCCTGCATTCCCACCAACAGTGGAGAAGGGTTCCTTTTTGCCCACAGCCCCTCCAGCATTTTTTTTTTTTTTTTTTTTGCGGTACCGGAGATCAAACTCACAGCCTCGCGCCTGCCAGACAGGCGCTTAAGCTGTTGAGGCAAACTCCCAGCCCTAGTTTTTTGAGGCAGGGTCACACTATGTAGCTCAGGCTGGCCTTGCGCTCATGTTGTAGCCCAAGCCTGCCTTGAACTCACAATGCTCCACCTACCTCAGCCTCCCGAGTGCTGGGATTAAAGGCATGAGCCACCACGCCCGGCTCCTCCAGCATATGTTATTGGTTGACTTCTTAATACTAGCCATTCTTTGTAGGGTGAGGTGGAATCTCAGTGTTACTTTCATTTGCATCTCTTGGTTGACCAATGCTGTTGAACATTTTTTCACGTATTTATTTGCTGTTTGTACTTCTTCGTCTGAGAAGTGTGTGTTCATCTCAGATGACTATTTTTGGATTAGGTCTTTACATCTTGGAGGACTAATTTTTTTAAGTTCTTTATACGTTCTTGTTAGTAATCCTTTATCTGAGGGACAGCTGGCAAACATTTTCTCCCACATTGTGGGTAGTCTCTTCACACCGTTGGTGGTTTCTTTTGCTGTGCAAAAGCTTTTCAGTAGGATGAGATCCCATTTGTTGATTCTTTGTGATAGCTCCTGTTCAGTCTGGCTTTTATTCATAAAGTCTTTGCCTACACCAGTGTCTTCAAGAGTTTTACCTACTCTATCTTCGAGCAGATTTAATGTTTCTGTCTTAATGTTGAGATCTTTAATCCATTTAGATTTTAACTTAGTACATGGTGAAAGATAGGGGTCCACTCTTAATCTTCGGCATGTGGAAAACCCATATTTCCAACACCATTTATTAAAAAGGCTCTCTTCCAGTGAATGTGTTTGGCACCTTTGTCAAAGATACGGTAGCTTAGTGTATCAGGAGTTGTTTCTGGATCTTCTAATCTATTCCCTTGATCCTTGGGTCTGTTTTTTTGCCGGTACCACACTGTTTTTTTTTATCACAGTAGCTTTATAGTATAATTTCAAGTCAGGAATTGTGATGCCTCCTGTCTTGTCTTTGTTGTCCAGGATTGCCTTTGCTATTCTAGGTCTCTTCTTATTCCAGATGAATTTTAGGATTGTTTTCTCTAATTCCATAAGATATGTTATTGGTATTTTGATTGGGATTGCATTGAATCTGTATAACAGTTTTGGAAGTATGACCATTTTGACTATATTGATTCTTCCTACCCAAGGGCATGGGATATCTCTCCATCTTCTAATATCCTCTTCAATCTCCTTTTTCAGAGTATTACAGTTTTCAGTATATAGGTCTTTTACATCTTTTGTTAGATTGATTCCTAAATATTTCATTTTTTTGGATGCTATTGTAAAAGGTATTGTTTCCCTAATTTCTCTCTCAGTGAGATTGTTATTCATGTACAAAAATGCTATTGATTTTTGAGTATTGACTTTGTAACCAGCTACATTGCTAAATCTGCTTATTAAATATAGAAGTCTCTTGGAATTTTTGAAATCTTCTAGGTAGAGTATCATGTCATCTGGAAATAGTGCTAGTTTAACTTCTTCCTTTCCTATCTTTATTCCTTTTATTTCTTTCTCTTTTCTAATTGCTCTAGCTAAAGTTTCCAGAACTATGTTGAATAAGTGTGGAGACAGTGAAAGCTTTCAGTTTTTGTCCATTTAGTATGATGTTAGCTATCGGTTTGTCATAGATAGCTTTTATCAGATTGAGATAGAGACCATCTATTCCAATTTTCTATAGAATTTTTATCATGAATGGGTGCTGGTCTTTGTCAAAAGCTTTTTCTGCATCTATTGAGATAATCATATGACTTTTATCCTTGGATCTGTTAATATGATGTATTACATTTATGGATTTATGTATGTTGAACCATTCCTGCATCCCTGGGATGAATCTCACTTGATCATGGTGTATAATCTTTTTGATGATTTGCTGCAGTCTATTTGCCTGTATCTTATTAAGAATTTTTGCATCAATGTTCACTAGGGAGATTGACCTGTAATTCTCTTTCTTAGTTGGATCCTTCTCTGGTTTTGGAATCAGAGTAATGCTTGCTTCCAGGAATGATTTTGGGAGTATTGCTTCCCTTTCAATTTCATTAAAGAGTTTGAGAATTAGTGGTGTTAGGTCTTCACTACATTTCTTGGAGAATTCAGCAGTGAATCCATCGGGGCCTGGGCTTTTCTTTGTTGATAGGTTTTTAATTACATCTTTAATTTCATTTATTGATATTGGGTTGTTTAGGATTTTTATATCTTCTTGATTCAACTTTGGTAATTCATATGTATCTAGGAATCTGTCCATTTCTTCTGTATTTTCCATCTTATTAGAATACAAGTTTTCAAAGTAGGTATAGATAATTTCCTGGATTTCTACAGGGTCTGTTGTGATTTCCCCCTTTGCATTCCTAATTGCATGGATTTGAATCCTTTCTTTCCTTTTTTTGATAAGGTTGGCCAAGGATTTATCAATTTTATTTATTTAATCTTTCAAAGAACTAACTCTTCGATTCATTGATTCTTTGTAATTTTTTTTAGTCTCCAGTGTGTTGATTTCTACTCTTAGCCTTATAATTTTCTTCCTTGTACGAGCTTTTGGTTTAGCCTGCTCTTCTTTTTCTAGAAGTTTGAGGTTCAATAAGTTGTTTATATGAGCTTGCTCTGTTTTCCTGATATGGGTATTTACTGCTATAAATTTCCCTGTTAAGACTGCTTTCATTGTGTCCCACAAGTTCTGGTGTGTTGTATTGTCATTGTCATTCACTTATAAAAATTGTCTAATTTCTTGTTTAGTTTCATCTGTGACCCATTGATTGTTCAGTAGTGTGTTATTTAATTTCCATGTGTTGATGAAGTTCTTGTGGTTTCCTTTGGCATGGATTTTTAATTTCATTGCACCGTGGTCTGATAGTATGCATGGGATAATTTCAATTCCTTTACATTTACTCAAGCATGTTCCGTGAACCAGTATGTGGTCTGTTTTGGAGAATGTCCCATGTGCAGCTGAGAAGAATGTGTATTCTGATGTTGTAGGGTGGAAAACTATAGACATCTACTAAGTCCATTTGCTCAAGTTTGATTTAATTCTAATATTTCATTATTGATTTCTTTCTCTAGTTGATCTATCTTTTTGTGGCAGCGGGGTATTGAGGTCTCCTAATACAATTGTATTAAGGCTTATTTGATTTTTCATGTCCATTAATAATTGTTTTATATAACTTGGTGCACTAATGTTTGTTACATATATATTTATGATTGTTATCTCTTCCTCTTGGATTGTTCCCTTTACCAATGTATAGTGACCTTAGTCTCTCTTAATCAGTCTTGGCTTAAAATTAACTTTATCTGCAAATAGAATAGCAATCCCTGCTTTTTTTCTGAACTCCTGTTGCATGGAGTATTGTTTTCCATCCTTTGACTTTCAGTCTATGGATATCTTTTTGAATTAAATGTGTCTTGTATACAGCACATTGTTGGATCATGCTTCTTGATCCATTCTGCCAGTCTATGTCTTTTGACTGGTGAATTGAGACCATTAACATTGATGGTTGCCCAGCGTGGTGGCACACGCCTTTAATCCCAGCACTCGGGAGGCTGAGGTAGGTGGAGCGTTGTGAGTTCAAGGCCGGTTTGGGCTACAACCCGAGCGCAAGGCCGACCTGAGCTGCATAGTGCAACCCTGCCTCAAAAAACTAGCGCTGAGAGTTCGGCTCAGTGGCTTAAGCGCCTACCCTGGCAGGTGCAAGGTTGTGAGTTTGATCCCTGGTGCCGCAAAAAAAAAAAAAAAAAAAAATTGATGGTTAACACTGATATGTATTAACTTATCCTTATCATGTTATTTTCCTATTATTGACTCCCCTCTCCTTTTTTTTTTCCTTTTTTCCCTTCCCTCTAATTGTTTGCCTTTCCTGGTGGATTCCTTCTATTGGAGTTCATGGAGCTGCAGTCCTTATCATCCCTTTCTAAAATGTCTTTCAGAACATTTTGGAGTGCTGGTTTAGTGGTCGTGAATTTCCTCAGATGTTCCTTATTATGGAAGTATTTTGTTTCTCCCTCTATTTTGAAAGATGGTTTTGTGGGATATATCAATCTGGGTTGAAAGTTCTTTTCTTTTAGAACTTGGAGTACTTCACTCCAAGCTCTCCTTGACTTGAGAGTTTGTGCTGAGAAGTCCACTGTGATTCTGATGGGCTTTCCTTTATAGGTGATTTGTTTCTTTTCCCTAACAGCTTTTAGGATTGTATTCTTGTGTTGAATTTCTGGAGTCTTGACTATGATATGCCTGGAAGTAGATTTTTTTTTTATCATTGCTAATTGGAGTTCTATATGCCTCACTTATTTTTTATGTCAAATTCTTTTTCTCTACTAGGAAAGTTTTCTGACACAATGTCTATAAGGATGTTTTTAATGTCATTTGTAGTGTCTCCTGCTTGTTCACTGACTCCAATTAATCTTAAGTTATTTTTCTTTGTCTCATCAAGCAGCTGCTGGATTGATTTCTTATGTTCCCTTGCTAGTTTTGAGAAATCTTTCTTTTCTTGGTCACTAACTGCAAGCCTGTCTTCAATATCTGCAATCCTGTCCTCACATTGGCCTAATCTGCTTCGAATACTTTCAATGGAGTTTTTATTCTCCTGAATATCTGCTTGAATCTGCTTTATGGAATCCATTTGCTTCCTATGTTGTCCTTCCATAACTTGCTTAAGCTCGTTTACTTTTTTGTCTGTGTCTGCTCTAACATCACTAAGCATGGTGTGTATTTTGGTAATCTCTGTGGTTATTTGAGAGATTATTTCTGATTTCATTTTTTCCAGAGCCTCATTCAATTGCTTTGTTACCACTTTGGAGAAACCTGGCATGGGGCTTTCAGATTTTCCAGACTCATTGCCCTCTGGGTTTCCCTTTGGTGAACTGGGTATCTGAGGTTGCATCCTGTTTAAGTGTCTTCTCATTTCTTTTCTTTTTTAGTTTTAATTCCTAGAGTGATACCTGTTAGTTGCCTGTGGTGGGTTGCTTTAATGGTGGTATTAAGAACTTCCAGGTGCTGAGTACTTCCCTGAGATATCTTCCAGGTGTAGCTGGTTCCTGGACTCCAAGTCTATTGGAAAATCCCACCTCCTAAGTTTGTCCGAGATGAGAAAGCACTACTTGCTTAGCCCAGTCCCTGGTTCCTTGGCACCGTGCCGCAGCTCTCTCCATGACCTCCAGTCAGTCTCAGTCCTGGACCATCAAGGCCAAGAGCTATCCAGATCAAGTGAGTTAATTCTGGCTGCAGTGGCACCCACAGCACCAAACACAGCCAACAAAACAGTAAACTCAGCCAACTCCTGATTTGCAACCCTCAACCATATAAACTGAATTTGTAACCATACATCAGAATGCAAAACAATCATATACAATACATAGGTCCATAATATATCAGTTCTGTCCTCAAGGGTCAGAACCCAAAATGGAAAAGGCCGAGAAGTGGGAAAAGAGATTGTAAGTAGGTTGGAGGACAAAGATGGGTCCCACTACTTTAGGGAAACTGCTGCAGAAGACTGAGGGAAAAGAGAGCCAACAGAGACAAAAAGTAGAACAGAACAAAAAACCACACCAGAAGGAGGGCAGAAACCACAGTCACACTAAAAAAAAAAATAATAATAAAACTAAATGAAACAATAAAAAGGAAAAAAAGAGAAGAAAAGAAAGGAAAAAAAAAAGAGTCCACTTCTGGGCTTCTCTCTGGATTTACTGGTAGATAGCCTGTGGAGACAACAACCCAAATTGTGCCACTGGATCCCTGCAAGCCAGCAACTGCTTGAGGGCAGAGTATTAGAGAACCTTAGTAGGTCTGCCCTGAGAACAGACTCCTGGGCTTGCTGCAGTCCAAGCAATCTCCATGGGTCTGTGCCCAGCTAGGAGCCACACCAGCCAGCACAGTCCTCTGCGCCCACCGCTCTCCTCTGCCAACAAATGGCTCTGCAGAAGCCCCCGGGGTTGCCAGCCACCAACACTGCTACCGTTTACCCCCAGCCTCTGAAAGCTCCCCTCACGCAGTGAATCCAGCTCCAGATGAAGGCACCGCCAGCTACAACCTTCTTTGTTGAAGTTTTTCTTTTCACTCTCTCTGTGGGGTTTTATTCAGATATCAGAAACTTCCTGGGTCTAAGGAACCCACTTCCCTCCTTTTTGTCTTCTTCAAGATGGTATGTTCCCACATCTGGGGGAACTTAATACTCCACTGTAACAAATAGGTGAACTAGACGAAAAATCAACAGTGAAAAATTAGAACTGAGCCAAACTTTTAAACAAATGAACTTAGTAGATGTCTACAGAGTATTGTACACCACAACATCAGAATACACATTCTTCTCAGTTGCACATGAGACAGTCTCCAAAATATACCACATACTAGCTCTATTGGTTAACATTGTTGAACATTTTCACATATATTTATTGGCCATATGTCCTTCTATTTTGCTGTTTATTTATATATGCATATTTTGTGTTTTTCATATAAGAGAAACCATGCACTATTTAAAGTTGTGTGTCAGATTTATTTACCTACCTTTATGTTCTCAAGTTATATCCATTTGCCTACAAATGCCTGAAGTATATCTTTCTTTATGGCAAAATAATACTCCATAGTATGTAAATACTACCTTTTGTTTGTTCATTCATCTGTTGATGGATGTATACATTGTTTGCAAGATCTAGCTATGTTTGCAAGATCTAGTTATTATAAATTGTGCTCCTATAAACGTGAGTATGTATGTATCCCTCTAATGTGACTTTGACTCTTGGGGAGATTAGACAGCTAGGTTAAATGGAATTTATAGTTTTAGTTTTCTTCAGCAATGTCCAAACTGATTTCCATAGTGATTGTACTAGATTACAGTCTCATTAGCAATGCAGAAGAGTTTCTTTTTCCCCACATCATTACCAGCATTTATTTGGGTTTTTTTTTTAGACGTTCTAAAAATTTTTTTTTTAATTTAAAAAAAAAAAAAAAAAAAAAAAAAAAAAAAAAAAAAAAAAAAAAAAAAAAAAAAAAAAAAACCCAACAAAAGCAAAATGACAACAACAACAAACAACAGGGATAGCTATATTTTTTCAAAACAAGATGGTAGGAATTTAACAATGGTTGCTGTATTGCCTATTGTCTTCAAAATAGGTGCTCAGTTTACCAGATACAAAAATAGAACAAAACAGTAAAACAGAGCAAACCATTGGATTTAAAAAACAAGACAGAAGGAAATCTCCCACATTTGCCACAATGCACACTGCCATCCTCCAAATAGATGTCCAGACCACCAGCCTCAGGCCTGCAAAGTCAATCAAATAATACAAGCATCAAGGTATTCCTTTCACCTCAGTTGCTATCACCTAACCCTGAGTTCTTCCAAATCAGCTAGTTGTTTATGGGGTGAGGGGGTTCTCTTCTTGTCTCCCAGCCTGTGCACTGGCTGGCTCATGGGAAGGTGTGGTTTGGCTTTTTTTTTTTTTTTTCCGGCACTGGGGATTGAACTCACAACCTCACACCTGTCAGACAAACGCTTAAGTCACTGAGCCAAACTCCCAGCCCTGGTTTTTTGGGGCAGGGTCACACTGGGTAGCTCAGGCCAGCCTTGCACTCACGTTGTAGCCCAAGCCAGCCTCAAACTCACAACGCTTCTCCTACCTCAGCCTCCTGAGTGCTGGGATTAAAGGCGTGTGTCACCACGTCCGGCTGTGGTTTGGCTTTTTGATTCTCTTTCCATTCCGCATGGCTGCCGCTGGCTCACAGGAAGGCATGGTTTGGCTTCTTGATTCTCTTCTTGTTTGCCACGGCTAGCCCTGGCTCATGGGAAGGCATGGTTTGGCTTCTTGATTCTCTTTCTGTTCCACATGGGTGCCCTTTGCTCATGGTCTTCTTTGGGTTTTTTGATAATAACCATTTTTTCTGGGGTAAGATGATGTCACAGTGTACCTTTTATTTGCACTTCTCTAATTCATAGACTGAAAGTCAAAGAATGAAAAACAATATTCCATGTAACAGGAACTAAGAAAAAAGCAGGGTTACCTATTCTATTTGCAGACAAAGTAGATTTCAAGCCAAGACTAAGACAAAGAAGGTCACTACATCCTTGTAAAGGGACAATCCAAGAGGAAGGAAGAGGTAACAATCATAAATATATATGCACCAAATACCAGTGCACCCAACTGTATTAAACAAATATTAACAGACATGAAAAATCAGATAAGCACTAATACATTTATAATGGGGGAACTTAATACTCCACTGTAACAGATGAACTAGACAAAAAATCACCAATGAAAAATTAGAACTGAACCAAACTTTTAAACGAATGAACTTAGTAGGTATCTACAGAATGTTGTACACCACAACATCAGAATACACATTCTTCTCAGCTGCGCATGAGACATTCTCCAAAATATACCACATACTAGCTCTATTGGTTAGCAATGTTGAACATTTTTACATATATTTATTGGCCATTTGTCCTTCTTCTGAGAGGGTCTATTCATTTCAGTTGCCCATTTTTGGTTGGGTCTTTTATTTGGGGAGTCTAATTTTTGAGTTCTTTATATATTCTAGATGTTAGTCCTCTGTCTGATGAATAACTGGTAAATGTGTTCCCCATTCTGTAAGGTGCCTCTTTGTTTTTCTTTCTTTTTTTTTCTATAGATAAGATCTTACTATATAGTTCAGGCTAGCCTTGAACTCACTGTGTAGTCCAGACTGGCCTCAAACTCATGGCAGTCCTGCTTTAGCTTCCTGAGTGCTAGAATTACAGCCGTGGACCACTATGTCTGACTGTAAGGTTGCCTCTTTACTCTGTTGGTTTAATCTTTTGTTCTGCAGAAACCTTTTAGTTTGATATGATAGCATCTGTTGATTGTTTTGTTTTATTTTGTTTTGTTTTGTTTTTGAGACAGGGTTTCACTATGCAGTTTAGGCTGGCCTGGAAAGGACTTTCTGAGCAGAGCTCCAGTGGCACAAGAAATAACATCAAGAATCAACAAATTGAGACTGGTTGTGGTGCACACCTCTAATCCCAGCACTCAGGAGTCTGAAAAAGGAGGATTGCCGTGAGTTTGAGTTCATCCTGGGCTATATAAGCAAGTTCATTGCCAGCCTGCACTGCATAGTTGAGACCGTCTCAAAAAAAAAAAAAAAAAAAAAAGAAAAGAAAAAGAAAAAAAGTTTCTGCCTATGCCTCTTTTTATCTTTCAGCAGATTAAGTATTTCTGTTTTAATGTTTAGATCTTTGATCCATCTTGATTTTAGTTTAATACATGGTGAGATATAAGGGTCTAGATTCAATGTTTTGTATGTGGGTATTTACCTTTCCCATCATTATTTATTAAATAGGCTATCTTTCTTGCAGTGTATGTTTTTGGACCCTTTGTTCAAGATCAAATAGCTGAATGTGCCTGGGGTTGTGTGTCAGTTACTTTTCCTGTTGCTGAGACAAAATATACAACACTCAAAATTAAGGCTGGAAAGATTGTTTAGCTCCCAGTTTGTGGAGGTTTCACTCTGTGATCAGCTGGCTCCAAGGTAAGGTGGCATGGCACAGGGGTAACAATTCAAGGTGGCGAAAGACAGCAAGAACAAAAAGGGGGAAGAGCTAGCCTCTTCTCCTCCCTTATATTGTAAGCAGGCTACCACTCCCTAGGGCAGGTGTAACACTCACACTTTCTCCATGCCCTTGCACAGAATAAGGATGTTTACAGTGTGAGGACCCTGATGCCCTGCAGAGTCCCTTAGTTGAACTTCTAAACTTCTCGAGTTGACACAATGTATCAACCATTACAGGTTGTTTCTGCTTCCTCTGTTCTGTTTTACTGATTTACATGCTTGTTTTTATTATAGTGCCATACTGTTTTAATTACAGTACTGTAGTATAACTTTGAATCTGGGATTGTGATACCTTCTGTTTTGATTTTATGTTTTGTTTTTTTTCATTTTTTGACTTTTATTGGTACATGATTGCAGTACATAATGACTACATTCACTGTAGGGAATCAGTACATACACATAACCCATTTCAGACCAGATCAGGTGCTTTCAGGGTGGTATGGCCGTAGACACACTTCAATTCCTTTTTCCCCCTCCCTCCACCCACCTTTTGTTTTTCCAGCATCAGATTCCTTTATTTATTTTACAAGACGCTATAAAGTTAATTATCATATCTATAGAATGAAAAACAGACTAATAAGCCAAAGAACACATAAACTATGTAAGACAAATGTGCTAAGTCAGGGTACACTTTTAGGTACATCGTGCTGGATTACAGTATAGTTGTACTGGATTACAGTTACTTTCTTTTTATTTCTATTATCTGTCTTTTATTTCTTAAAAAATATATATATATGGTTTTCATATAAGAAAAACAACACAGTATTTAAGCTTGTGTGTCAGAGTTACTTCACTTAACATTATGGTCTCAAGGTGTATCCATTTTCCTACAAATTATTTAAGTTTATCCTGCTTTATGACAGAGTAGTACTCCATTGTGCTCAAGTGCCACATTTTTTATTTTTTTGATGGACATATAAACTTTCCAAGATTTAGGTATTATGAATTGTGCTGCTATAAATATGAGTGTGCATACAACACTGTGGTGTGGTATCTTTAACTCTTTTGGAAAGATTGGTGTTTATCTGATTTTTTGTGTCTGTTAGTATTTGTTTTATGAAATTGGGTGTGCCAGTATTTGGTGTATATTTGTTTATAATTGTTAACTCTTCCCATTGAATTGTTTCCTTAATTAATATGTGGTGACCTTTGTCCCTTCTGATCAGTTTTAGCTTGAAATCCACTTCGTCTGAATTTAAGATAGCATCTCCTACTTTTTTCTGGGTTCCTGTTGCATGGAATATTGCTTTTCATACTTTGATTTTAATTTGTGAGCATCTTTTTCAATAAATGGGTTTTTTGTGTATGCTATATATCATTAGGTTTTCTTTTTTGATCTATTCTGCCAATCTGTGTTTGTTTTTTGTTTTGGTACTGGGGATCAAACTCACAAACTCGCGCCTGCCAGGCAGGTGCTTAGGCCACTGAGCTAAATCCCCGGACCTATTTTTTGAGACAAGTTCTCACTATGCAGTTCAGGCTGGCCTTGAACTTACTTTGTATCCCAGACTGGTCTCAAACTCACAATGATCCTCCTGTCTCAGCCTCCCAAGTGCTGGGATTAAAGGCATGTGCCACCATGCCTGGCCAATCTGTTTTTTGATTGGGGAATTGAGACCATTCTCATTGAGAGTTACTGCTGAGTGGTACTGCCTTATTGTTCTCATTGCATTCTGTTCCTGTTGCTGATTTCCTCACTTTTTCCCTTCTACTGAGCTGTTCATCCCACCAGGTGGTTTGATTCTTTTCGGTTTATTGATATCATTGACTTCATTGTATCTTTCTAGGATACCCTTGAGAATTTTTTGTAATACTGTTTGGTGGTCATAAACTTCTTGAGGTGCTCCTTGTCTTGGAAATACCTTAATTCTCCCATCAGTTTTGAAGGAAAGTGTTGCAGGATACATAAGTCAGGGTTGGAAGTTGTTATCTTTTAGGGCTTGCTAACTTTTAGAGTGAAACACTTCAGTCCAAACCTTCCTGGACTTTTAAAGTTTGTATAGAAAATTCTGCTGTGCTTCTAATGGGTTTATCTTTGTATGTGATTCATTCATTGCCTTTCTCAGACAGCTTTTCAGATTTTCTCCCTGTGATGGTCTTCTGTAATTTTGAATGTAACGTGACCTGAAGAGGATCTTTTTTGGTCATACCTTCTTGGTGTTCTATATGCCTTACTTATCTGAATGTTTGTTTCTTTCCTTATATTTGGAAAATTTTCTGCCAATTTTTTGAACAGGTTTTTTATGTCGTGTGTGTTGTCTTCTGATTTTTTTATGTGTTCCAGTTATTCTTGGATCTGTCTTTTTTGCATCATTTAGCAGGTGTTGTATTAATTTTTCATTTTATCTTGTTTTGAAGGTGTCTTTGAGGTATTGGTCTTTGAAGGCATCCTTGTCTTCCCTTTCTAAAATTCTGTCTTTTTTTTTTTTTTTTTGCGGCACCCGGTAACGAACTCACAACCTCGTGCCTGACAGACAGACGCTTAAGCCACTGAACCAAACTCCCAGCTCCAGTTTTTTGAGGCAGGATCGCACTATGTAGCTCAGGCCAATCTTGTGCTTGTGTTGTAGCCCAAACTGGCCTTGAACTCACAACGCTCCGCCTACCTCAGCCTCCTGAGTGCTGGGATTAAAGGGGTGCGCCACCACGCCCGGCTAAAATTCTGTCTTCATATTGGTCAAATTTGCTTTCGGTGTGGTTAACTATAATCTGGGGTAGATGCAGTGCAGTTAGCCTAGCAACCAGGTTCTCTGGTATGTACTCCAGTATTGTTATTGTCACAAGGGCAATCTGAGTGATGGCTTACTGAGAAACAGTGACAATTATATGACCCTGTTAATAACAAGCGAAGCAGCTACAGTGGTAATGCCCGAGGCAAATCAGATATTAATATACCATAGGAACCAGATATTAATATATCATAAGAACCTTTAATCCTAAGGAAGAAACCATCAATAATGATGTAAACATTAAGGCTATGCAGCTATTGACTTACAGTTAATATGAACTAAATGCAGCAGCTATAGCTCTGTTAGTGGAAAAGAATTGAACAGTAATTTTACAGAGTTAACAAAGCTTTATGGTTATGCTACTAAAGATTTAGGGTCTGGGAATTGGGAGAATGCAAAAACACAACTTTGAAACCTTAAAATCTAATGAGATGGAGGAGAGAGAAGTGGTACAAAGGATCTCATTGGGGAGGAAATGGTTGTCTATGGAATTAGGTAAAAGTGGGACAAAAACTAGCAAGAAATAGATAAAAGTAAGAGAGAAAAAAGAAAAAAATTACATAGAAAATGAAAACAAAAGAGAAATAATTAAAAGGGAAAAAAACTAAAAGGGAAAAGAGGAAAAAATAGAGAAATAAAAGAATGAGATTAGAAGCAAGGCTGAATGACAAAGACAGATTACCCAAGCCCCAGGAAACTGGTAAAGATAGGAGAGAAGGAAAGGGGAAAAAAAAGAACAAAACAAAACAAAAAACTAAAATTAGTGTTCACACTCAGAAAAGAAATAATCAAAAAGCAAAACCCAAAAGTAACAAAAAAAGTTTTTTTCTCTGTGATTTCAGGCCTGTGTTTGTTTTCTGGGGGCTACAGTTTTGTAGCTGTATCCAATTCAAGGCATGACTGCTCTTGCTTGTAGACAGAGGAGGCAGTCAAAGACCACATCATGCTGGATATTTACCAGCAAGCAAGCAGTAGCATTAGGTCAAGGTGCCTGTTCTGGGGCTTTCAAACCCATAGAAATTCAGGCTGAACTTGGCCTCTGGTCATGGGGCTGGGGTCTGAGTTGTTCAGCTTATTACAGTCTGGGTGTCTCTTGCTGGTCTGACCACAGCTCTCTGACCATTGACATCTCCTGTGGTTGACCGTCACCCAGTCACTTTGGGAGTGTAACACTGGGAGCTCTGAGGTGAAGCCAACTCATGGCGGCTCTGAGTCCCAGGTTCAGTTGACCCCTCTTTAGAATGATGTCTGACCATTCTTCAAGGTTTGTGGCAGATGTTTGGACTGGAGTCACTCACCAGCTGTTGTAGTATGCATTAGTCTGTTCCACTGGTGGGTTTCTCCTTGAAGGCCCCTGGAGTTGCCTGCTTTCACTGCGTCTCTGTATATTTAATCTTCCTTTCTCAGTGAGCCAAGAGTCCGGAGCTGGGGAGAAAGTAAAGATTGCTCCTTCATTTTTCTGTGTTGTGTTCTAACTTTTCACTTTCTCTGTAGGCTCCAATTTTCCTGTCAGATTCTAACTGGGCCCCAGGGATCCACTTCCCTCTTTCTTTTCTTTCCCAAATTGTTATTTTCCAGTGTGTGGATTTTGAATCTTGGAGAGGCTGATCTGTTGCTGCCTACCACTCTGCCATCTTTCCAGAAGTCCTGCTTTGATTTATTCCAGGATTGCTTTTGCTATTCTGGGGCTCTTCTGATTCCACATGAATTTTAAGGATTGTTTTCTCTATACAGTGGTACCTTGGTTCATGAATTTAATTCATTCCATGATTCTGGGGAAGATGGCTATGTTTTTGTTCGTGTGGCGAAGATGGCTGCAGTCATGTTTTTCATCTTATGCAGAGTTCACAAATGTAAGCAAATTTTTGCTGAAATGCTTCTGAACTGAATTGTTCGCAAACAGATGCTTTTGTGAACTGAAGGTATTACTGCACCTGTGAGAAATACTGTTGGTATTTTGATGAGGATTGCATTTTGGGAGTGGCTTAGTTACTTTTATCTCTTTTCTGAGACGAAATACCTAACATCCAAAGTTAAGGAAAGAAAGGTTTATTTATTTAGTTTGCAGTTTGTAGAGGTTTCAGTCCATAATCAGCTGGCTCCAAGGTAGGGTGCCATGGCAGAGGGGCAACTGTTCATGGCAGCAGAAGATACCAAAAGCAACAGGAGAGGTAAGGGGAGGGGAGGAGAGAGACTCTTTCCATGCTTTGTATGCAGGCTACCCACCTGAGGGCAGGTATAGCGCTCATACCCGCAATCCCATCACTAGATCATGAACCAATCACAAACTCTAGATTTAGCCTGCCTCCCATTATCACATGAGGCTTTGGGGGAAACATCCAGACACAAACCATAACGGAGTATGACCGTTTTGATTGCATTTGCCTATCCCAGAATAGGGGATATCTTTGCTTTTTCTCATATCTTCCTCAATTTCTTTTTTCATAATGATGTAATTTTTATTGTAGAGGTCTTTCACCCTCTTAGGTTAATTCCTAAGTAGTCAATTTTTCTTGATCTAATTCTAGATGGTATTTTAAAAAATTTCTTCCTCTGTTCATTATTAGTGTAAAGGAATGATTTTTTTGCATGTTTATTTTGTATCCTGCTGAATTTCTTTATTAATTCTAGGAGTCCTTTGATGGAATTTTGGGGGTCCTGTAAGTAGAGGATCATGTCATCTGCAGATAATGATACTTTGACATCATCCTTTGTTATACATATCTTTTTTATTTCTTTCTCTTGCCTGATGGCTCTGGCTAACGTTTCCAGTAGTGTGAACAGGAATGGTGATAGTGGGCATCCTTGTCTTGTTAGCAATTTTAGAGGGAAAACATTCAATTTTTCCCCATTTAATATGGGAATAGGTTGGTCATAAATGACTTTTATCAGATTGAATTAAGGTCTTTATATACCTATTTGCTTCATGTCTTTTTGTCTTTTTGAGACTAGGTCTCACTATGTAGTTCAGGCTGGCCTTGAACTCACTTTGTAGCTCAGACTGGGCTCAAACTTGCAACAATTCTCCTGTCTCAGCCTCCTGAGTGCTGGGATTAACATGCCTGGCTAGTGCTTCATGTCTTTTTTAAAATTGTGAATTGCTGTTGGGTTTTGTCACAAGCTTTTTCTGCATCTGTTGAGAGGTGATCATGTGATTTTTGTCCTTGTTTCTGTTCATGTGATGAATTACATTTATTGATTTGCATATGTTGAACCATCTTGCATCCCTGCGATGAAGCCTAGTTGATTGTGATGTATCTTTTTAATACTTTTTTCCATTCTGTTTGCCAGTGTCTTGTTAAGAAATTTTGCAACTACGTTCATTAGATTGTCCTGTGGTTCTCCATTTTTGG
The DNA here is from genome assembly GCA_004363535.1 of Dasyprocta punctata. Lineage (NCBI taxonomy): Eukaryota > Metazoa > Chordata > Mammalia > Rodentia > Dasyproctidae > Dasyprocta > Dasyprocta punctata. The sequence continues at coordinate 3,996 of RJWM01017778.1, read as the reverse complement.
CTGGATACATGCCTAGTTTTAGATCAGGGTAATGGTAGCATCCAAGAATAATTGTGAGAGTACACTTTCCTATCAGTTTCTTTTTTTTTTTTTTTTTTTTTGCGGCACCGGGAATTGAACTCACAGCCTCGCGTCTGCCAGGGCAGGCAGGGCAGGCACTTAAGCCACTGAGCCAAACTCCCGGCCCTGGTTTTTTGAGGCAGGGTCGCACTATGTAGCTCAGGTCGGCCTTGTGCCGCGTTGTAGCCCAAGCCGGCCTCGAACCCACAACGCTCCGCCTACCTCAGCCTCCCGAGTGCTGGGATTAAAGGCATGCGCCACCACGCCCGGCTATTCCTATCAGTTTCATTAAAGAGTTTGAGGAATAGTAGTGTTAGATCTTCCGTGAAGTTCATGTTGAATTTCTCAGTGAATCCATCATTTTTTAGGTATTTCTTAGGTTTTTTGTTTTTTATTTCTGCTTCAATTTCATTGCCTATCATTGGATTATTCAAGCTTTTTAGGTCTTCTTCATTGCATTTTAGTACTTTATATGTACCTAAGAATCTCTTCATTTCTTCTGAGCTTTTCAATTTTTGTCATAGTAGTTTGTGAAGGAGTTACTAATAGTTTTCTGGATTTTGGTGGTATCCATTGTGATTCACCTTTTGCATTTCTAATTGCATTGAATTGTATTTCTTTCCTTTTTCATTAAGATTAGCTAAGATTTTATCTGTTGTGGTTATTCTTTCAAGGAACGAGCTTTTTGATTCATTAATTTTTTTAAATTTACTTTTTAGTCTCCATTTCATTGATTTCTGCTCTGATCTTTATAATTTCCTTCTTCGTATAAGCTCTTCATTTGTATTGTTCTTGTTTTTTTAGAACTTTGAGGTGCATCATTGAGTTATTTATTTGGGCTTATTCTGTTTTTCTGATGTGGGTATTCATAGCTATAAACTCTCTTCTTAAGATTGCCTTCATTGTGTCCCATAAGTTCTGGTATGTTGTCCTGGAGTTATTTAATTATAGGAACTGCCTTTTTTCTTAATTTCTTCTGTGACCCATTTGTCTTTCAAGAGTATGTTATTTCCATGTGTTTGTGTAGTTTCTGTCCTTTCTTTTGCTATTGACTTCTAGTTTCATCACACTGTGATCTGATAATATACATGGTAAAATTTTGATCATTTTGCATTTTCTTAAACATATTTTATTTTAAAGATAGTAAAATCCAACAAAACATCACAGAACGAAGTCAATCAAAACAAAGCAGTAAGCCGGGCGTGGTGGCGCACGCCTTTAATCCCAGCACTCAGGAGGCTGAGGTAGGCGGAGCATTGTGAGTTCGAGGCTGGCCTGGGCTACAACGCGAGCACAAGGCCGGCCTGAGCTGCATAGTGCGACCCTGCTTCAAAAATCCAGGGCTGGGAGTTTGGCTCAGCAGCTTAAGCGCCTGTCTGGCAGGTGCAAGGCTGTGAGTTTGATCCCCAGTGCTGAAAAAAAAAAAAAAGCAGTAGAACTGGTACAGAACTTCTAAGAAAGATACTATAAAAACAATAGCTACTATAGTATATCTTGTTATTTTCAGAATAGTTATCCTTTCCAACAGGTATAGTAAAATCAAACCAAAACCAAACAAAACAAAAACAATAAAACCAATAAAAACAGAGTATAAAATAAGGCCAAAAAAAAAGTTAATCAGAATAAAGCAAAGCAACAAGAACAATATTGGGCCTCGAAGGCAAGACAGAAGAGAATCCCCCATTTTTGCTACATTGCGTACTGTCATCTTCCAAAGAGATGCTCAGGTTGCCAGCCCCAGGCCCACAAAATGAACAAAACAATACTAGCATTTAGTTATTTTATGTACCTTAGTTGCTATCAATGTAGCCAGACCTCTGAATGAGCAGGTTGCTTTACAGGGGAAGGGAGAGCTTTGTCCTTGATTCTTAGCCCACACACCAGTATGCGTATGGGGAGGCAGGGGGTGCATGTGTCTCTTCCTGGGGTCCACGCCAGTCACGCAGACCCCCGGAAGGCCCTTAAACATATTTTATTAGTTAGTATATGGTCTATTTTGGAGAAAGTACCATGTACTGCCAAAAAGAATGTGTATTCTATTGTTGGGTGCAATAATCTTTATATATCTCATAAGTCCATTTGTTCACAGATTCGTTGCAACACTGATACTTGATTTTTTTGTTATCTATGTATTTTTGATAATATTTTTATATAATTGTATTGATGTTTATCTGATCATTTGTCCATTAGTTTTTGTTTTATGACATTGGTTATATAAGTTTACAGTTGTTATCTCTTCCTGCTGGATAATTGTGTCAAAGCAATATATAATATTCTTTGCCTCTTTTAATCAACTTTGATTTAAAATCCACTGTGTGTGAAAATAAGATAGCTACTTCTGCTTGTTTTCAGGTTCCTGTTTCATGGAATATTGTTTTCCGTTCTTTGGGTTTTTGTCTGTAAATTTATTTTTGTGTTAAATGTGTTTCTTATATGCATCATACTGTTGGATTTTATTTCTTTCTTTTTTTTTTTTTTTTTTTTGGTACCATGGATTGAACTCACAACCTTGCACCTGCTAGGCAGGCACTTAGGCCACTGAGCTAAATCCCTGGCCCTATTTTTTGAGTCAGGGTCTCACTATGCAGTTCAGGTTGGCCTAGAACTCACTTTGTAGCCCAGGCTGGTCTCAAACTTACAATGATCCTCCTGCCTCAGCCTCCCGGGTGCTGGTATTAAAGGCGTGCACCACCACTCCCAGTTCAGATTTTATTTCTTGATCGATTCTGCTAATCTGTGTCTTTTGATTGGCAAATTGAGACCATTAGCATTGACAGTAATAACTGTTAGATATTGACTTATTCCTGTTATTGTATTATTTTCCTGTTTCTGTTTTGCTTGCTTTCCCTTCTACTTAGTTGGTAACCCTACCTGATGCATTCATTCTTTTGACATTGGTAGCTTCATTGGCTCTTTCTAGAATAACCTTGAGAACTTCTGTGGAGTGTTGTTTTGGTGGTCATGCATTTCTTAAGGGTTTCTTTATCATGGAAATATCTTATTTCATCAATTTTGAAAGATAATTTTACAGGATAGATCAATGATAGTTGGAAGTTGTTTTCCTTAGGGGCTTGAAGTACTCCAATCCAAGCTCTCTTTGCCTTTAAGGTTTATGTTGAGAAATCTGCTGGAATTTTGATGTGTTTTCCTTTATAGGTGATTCATTGTTTTTGTCTAACAGCTTTGAAGATTCTTTTGTTGTGTTGAATGTCTGGTATTTTCATTATAATATGACATGGATTTTTTTTACTTAGCATAATTATTTGGGATTCTATATACTTCACTTATAGGTATATTAATTATTAATTTCTTTTTCCATGTCTGGAAAGTTTTCTACTATTGGTTCTAAAAACATATTTTTTATGCTCTTTCTGTTATCTTTTGATTTTTCATTAATTATAATTCTTATATTGATGTTCTTTGAGTCATTTAGTAGCGGTTGGATCAATTTTTCGGGTTCTCTTGTTGTTTTTAAGGTAGCGTTCATTAAGTGACCACTAATCACAGCCCTGTTGTCAAGATCTGACAGTGTCCTCACATTGGTAACTTCTGCTGCCCATACTTTGACATATGTTTAATTAATCTCATTGATTTCAGCTAGAATGTTTATATGGACTTCCATTCTTTTCTACAGTATGCTGGGTATATGTGTTTTGCATCCCTTTCTTTAGCTCCATTAGATTTTTCTTAGTGTCTTCTCTAGACTTGCTGATCATTTGTTTCATTAAGGGTAGTATCTGTTTAATTGTATTTTCATTGCATTCACCAAGCACTTTATTGAACTGTTTTGTTACCTCCACTAATATCCCTTCAGACATTTTTGCAGTGTGGTTTATGATTTCTTCCCTCTCGGTAGTGCCTGAGTTTGCCTGGGGGAGTTGGGAGTTTTTTTTTTTTTTTTTTTAAGAGAAAATAGATACAGAAGCTAAAAATAAA